>WYDI02007938.1:0-18886 GCA_009867235.2 Psittacus erithacus | reverse complement strand
TGAGAGACACCACTCGTTACTGGTCTCCAGCTGGACATTGACCCATTGACCACAACTCTTTGCATGCAGCCATCCAGTCAGTTCTTTATCCACTGAGCGAACCACGTATCAAATTGGTGTCTCTCCAATTTAGAGACAAGGATGTCATGTGGGAAGCCGCTGGTTAAAAAAGATCAGTGGGAAGCAAAATCTGAACTAAACTTCTTGAGATTACAGCATTGCATGTGAAGTTAATGCTTTTTGACATGAGCAATCATATTGATTATAATAGGGAAAACCGGAATGGGGAGACCCTAAATTAACAGATCACATATGTGGCTTTTGACATCTAAAATGTTGTGTCATAAAATCATCTATGTCTGACAAAACTTTCAGATAAGTCAAAGAGGATAAAGCCAAAAGACCATTGGGCACAGTAACACTTCTCCACTAAATAAAAGCAGCTCTTCTCTAAAATATGAATTAAAAAGAGCTCTTATCTCTTGTTTTTTAATTTCTCTTATTTTGTGGATTTAAGAATTTAGCTAATGGTATCAAATTATCTGATAAACTATCATATGAATGAACTGCAGGTGCAAAGCCATTGCTGGAGGGCAGCTTTCTGAGTAACAGAGAATAGGACAAAATAAATAGAGCTGCAATGACAACCAGAGGGAGCACAAAATCATCTGCATCCAGTCCACGAGGTATGAAATATGGTTTGTGTGGAATACCCTACAAACTTAATAAGCTGCAGAATGAGTGTATGTCCTGAGTTCAGCAGCAGCAGTCATTTTTTTTCTCCTTATTAGTAGCTATGGTGCAGTGCTGTGTTTTTGACTTTCGGCCTGGGAACAGTGGTGATAACACCGATGTTTTTAGCTGCTGCTCAGTAATGTTTAGTCTGACCAAGGACTTTCTGAGCCTCATGCTCTGCCAGGGAGGAAGGGAAGCCAGGAGGAAGCAAAGACAGGACACCTGACCCAAACTGACCAAAGGAGTATTCCATACCACAGCACGTCATGTGCACTATATAAACTGGGGGCAGTTACCCGGAAGGATTAGATCACTGCTCAGGGTGGGCTGGGTATCGGTCAGCGGGTGGTGAGCAGCTGTATTCTCTTCCCTTGTTATTTTCCTTATCATTATTATTATTGGTGGTAGCAGCAGTGGTTTGTGTTATACCTTAGTTACTGGATTGTTCTTATATCAACCCGTGGGAGTTGTATTCTTTTGATTCTCCTCCTCATCCTTCTGCTACTGGAGGGAGGAAGGCAGGGGGAGTGAGTGAATGACTGTGTGGTTTCTGAGTGACAGGCTGGGCTTAAACCACAAGAGTGTATAAAATAATTCTGTTCAACAATTATTAAAAAGCAACAAGAAATGCAGGACATTTTCAGCAGAAGGTAAAGGAGCAGCACTTTGTTAAATTCTACACTTTCCCCATTTATGGGGAGAAGGAGGGAAGAAGAAGGTTCAGTTCTCAAATCTGAATATATGTCTAGTATGCTTGCAATTGCTGGAGTTGAGAAGCTGGGCAATATTATGACAGCTTGATATTGCCAAGAAATGTTTTAGTAGACAAGAGTAAGAGAGAAAGAACTGTAGGTAATAAAAGCATGGAGAAAAACTATCATAAAAGATGAGTAAGAAATGGTCTGTCAAATGCACCTTGACATCCAGCAGTGAAATTTTGATAGAGTGGTGTATAGAAACAGCAAAAGACTACTTCTGTTAACATGTAATTTATCCTTCTCATTTGCAGAGGTTTCAAACCCTTAGAGCTTATGTTTTCACTCTAGTAATTCATATGCCTTAAATGCAAGTCACATTAGTGTCGTATTTTCAAACAAGCTCAAAGTGAAGGACACCAGCAGAAACCATTAGACTGAAACTGCCAATTGCTTCATTACACCAACAGCTCCAGTTCACTGTCTGCCTTAGGAAACTCTTTTAAGATTCACAGATGAGCGAGTAACTTCACAGGCCTGATTTGGAGATTACATGTATATTGAGTAGGCACTGCTTTCTTACCCTGATTTTCAGCTCTAGTGTATGTGTAGTTTTTAGCAACCCAGGGTGAAATCAGCACTACACACACTTATTTTAGAAATATCAAAACTAACCTGATCAAAAATAAGTGTTCTAAAATTTCAACAATGCAATTTTCCTCTAACTTACAAGAAAAACCCCAATTTTAACTTAGATGCAGCTCAGCTTGTTTCACAGCTCCTTTAATATCTCCTCATTAATTATTCAGTTAGAAAGAAAAAAAATCAAAATACAAACCTTCACCGCTTAAAAATTATACATATCAGCAATTCCATAAAAATCTGACTAGGATCCAAATACGAACAAACAACTGAAATATGCACACAACTGACTTATTTCAAAAGGAAAAGTAGGGAAATGAACAAATCAAGTAAATACCTCCTTATTAAGAGCCAGTTATCTTTAAACAAATAGGGAATGCAAGAGCAGCTCTGTTTTGCCTCATTGCGTAGTCAAACTGAACAATAAATTTTACGGAATGTTTTTTTTTTATATGAGCTCAATATAAATATATTGTCATATCAATTTACATTTTATATAAATTGATAACATTATATATATTGAATATATAAATATTTAAATTACTGTTTGCAGGTTTTTTTGTTTAAAATTATCATTATTTTCATATTTATTATCATCATTATGATATTAAAATATCTGCTAGTTAATTCAATTCACTGTACATAGGTATAACTACATATATTCACTATAACTAGATATAACTACTATAGGTATGAAACACTACACTGAAATATATATAGTCAGTTCTGGATTTACTCACGCTTTGTGTGTTACAAAAGACAGTTAGATGTAATGCTGTTATAATCCCAAAAGAAGATCAGAAACCTGGCAATTTAGTCTCTGCTGAAATGATAGTCAAATGTCCCTTTGGCCACATCATCAGATACGGCTTTACGCTCGCTTAGAATTTGCATAGGTATTTATATAAAGAGCAAAATCCAGACTTTCAAGAAATAACAAGAGTGAACACAGAACATTATGATCTCTTCCTCTGTAGGAATGGGACTAAATCTTTTGATTTCATTAATACACATTCATAACCTTAACCAGCCTGATAAAGTCCAAAGTAGTTAATGATTTATAAAAAAATTGAGATAACACTGAAATCTGCACTGAAATAACATTTCCACACATGGACCCAGGAAACATACAACTTCATTCATAATTAAAATTCAGAGCTTGAATTGTAGAACCATAATGTGAAATTAAAATAAAAAACAATAAAAATCAGCATCTTCTCTTAGGTTCTCAGATGCATGAAAAAAAATCAATCTGAATTTGACTGGTTAAAAGTCTGTTAACAAATGAATCCTTTCGATATATGTATATTTATATACATATATCCTAAACCCACAGCTGAATAATGACTGTGACTTTAACATGGCATTGCAGTGCATTAACAGCTTTGCATGTCAGGGAAAAAAAAAATGGAGCAGGTGGTAGGCTATAGCTGCTGAATAATCAACTTGATCTCATCAGCAGTTAGTGGGTGAGAGCCAAGGAAACATGTTACTGTTGGCAACAACAGAAACAAATGAAATATTAATACTGCATGCTAATTTCAGGCAACATTTCCCTAATGGAAGTAATTCTAGTCAAAAGAAATAAAAAGAATTTAACTGTGAGTCCTGGAGAAAAATGAGGGCAAAGAAAAATGACCTTCTACTGGTAAACCCTAAAAATATCTTTTATTTTCCCAGAGATAAGACGTCAGCCAAGACAGCCATGCTGGAAACACACCAAAGCCTCAACTACTCCTACACCTGGCTTTGCATTGCCGTAACAAGATATACAGAGCTCCTTGTTTTCCCTTTTATTAAATAGAGCGTAATAACATGCTGCTTCTGAACTTTCTCAAATATCTTTTAGAAGCAGTATTGCACTCCAAACCTTCTCTATACATACTATAGTATATACTATTTTCTTACCCTCCAACAGAAAACCCTTTCAGATTGTAATGTAAAAACACTCTGCAATTAAAGGTAGAGAAAAATGTAAGCGCTGAATGCTAAACCCGCTGTCTTTTACTTTTCCTCAGTCCATTTAGCTTCTGTAGTATTTTCCCAGGTCCTTTGAACACAGAAGAAAATCGGCACTTTTATGCTTCCAGTCAGTGTACACTCAGACACACCTTAATTTCCCTTCTCTTAAATGCAAGTTTTATAGATGCACAGTTCTGAAGCAACAGTTGCTGAACCTATGACATAAACCACTTTTAGTCATTGTGATCATTTCTCATGCAGACACAGGTCCACCAAAGGGATATAATTATTAATTATATAGCCATAGGGATAGCTATTAAAAGATCCATGTTAATATATATTAAACACTTCAGCAAATGCTTAAATATCTCTCAAGGTCACTGAATTCCATAAGAACTATTCTCTGAAATCCTTACTCTGATGAAGTTGACGTGAGGATTTCTGCTGTCTTCAGAGATTTTACTCCTGCTGCCTCAAGCCCTGTGTGTGTGACATGATCACAAAATTCATAACCAGATATATTCTTCTAGATTCAGTGATCCGCAACAGCCATGCACTGTTTTGGCCATTCTTTCACTTCACCACCTCCTGTGGTGTCTATGTCACATACTGGACAGTGCATCACCTTTATCTTCTAGGCCTGTCAGTGTATTTCTGGGCATAACTGTGATTATAAAGAAAATCTAACCTGGTTTAGTATACCATAAACATCTTCAGTAAGAGAGTCGGTTCACATTTCCACACCATACGATCTTAAAAATGGACTTATATGTGAAAAAATACTATATTTTCATCTGAAAACCTGCAGCTTAAAAAATAACGGTTCATATTGTCAGGGCTACAAAAGTAATTAACTTTTCACAACCTCTGTGAAGTAAATATTGTTAATGGTATTTAAACACGTAAAGGAAAGTGAAGCAGAAAGGTGAAACAATTTAACCAAAGTCACAAAAACGTTATTGTCAGGTGCTAGTAACACATAAGTCCATAAGATTAAGCCTCTGGCTGAATACACTGTATTTTCCTTTATTTTCTCCCTTTTTATAAGTTCATATATGACCTATAGCTATGTTTAAAATGTATTTGACTACCTTAGTGAGTGATGTACATATTGGAATGAACATTCAAATGATAACTTCCTTTCAATTCATATATAAAATAAAAATAAAAGAGTAGATATCTTTTCTAGCGTAACCCTGGCAGGTGACACATTTGAGAACTACTACAAGCAGTTTTGGTTAATCTATGATGACTTCTTCCAAAAGGTGCTTAATTAGGATGTCTCACACTTTTCTGGGTATGAAAATCTAATTGCCACCTTCTAGCTCAAAGAATACTATCACGAAGCATTATCCCATCTCAAAACTGCCTTTTCCTTATGTCACTTTCACATCTGATCTTACTTCTTTTTTTTTTTTTCAGTCTTGTATGCTTCTTTTCTCTAAAGGAAATATATTGAACCATAACAGCTAATTTAGCACCATCCTAAAAGTGTGTTTTCTTTTACTGCAGCTAGGGCTACTTACTGAAAATCATCATCAGAATCAAATGGTGAATAGAAAAAGGAAATACAAAAATGCTAAAACATAATTATAAGAAAGAGAAAGTAAATGGACATGTCAAGAATGTCACAGTGCAAGTAAATCTTAAAGCAAAACATGACCATACCTTGCCATCTGGCTCCTCTTTAAAAAAGTAAAACTATAATTTCTCTTTGGAACTGGAACTATTAGCAGGCACAGACAGATGTGCAATGATGGCATAACAAATAAGAAACTTTTTTTATCTTTTTGTTCCCTGAATCATTAGTCAACTTCTTTTGTGATTTTCTTGGTAATTTTGTGCAGTGTGTAGCCTACTATTACCATACATACATAGATAAATATATAGATCTATAGATATATGTATATACACACATCTAGAGTAGTGATTGTATTATTCTAAAGTGAGCTGACTGCAGCCATTATAGCTAAGTTTGTCAAAATGGTATAATGCTTTCTTATAGTTACAACAAACTTTTTGACTTCTTAAATGCTGAGAAAAATCCCCAAAGCCTTCTGACACCTGGATTTAGAACTCCTTTACACTTTGAACAATGTCAAATAAAAGACACCGTATGAAAAAGCTGAGAAAATGAGGTCTTAGTGCTGCACACAAATTTCTTCTTACGGCCTTCCCTTCCTATTCTATGATTTGCATCAATTCTTCCCACATATATTTTTGTCAAATGTGAGCAAAGTCAGTTCAGTCATTTGTTTAAGTATAAAAGTAAAGGAAAGAAACACTTTCCTCCCACTGTGGGCAATACTTTGCCACGTTAGCAAGTGAAGGCTTCCTAACACTTCCAAACAATCTAGAATAGTGAATATTTCCAAATCATGATTTTGCTTCACAGCAATTAAATAAAATGAAAGTCTTGTTAAAGTGAACCTTTTCCCAGGCTGACATAACAGTTTCACAATATTTATGCTCATTTCAGTGGAAGGACATCTCTTCTGTCTTATGATTTCATGGGCAACCAGAAAGGAATTTACAATGAACAGATATTTATGCACTTGGTTTTACATAAGAATTGTTTATGCTTTTCTTGAGCAATAACGTTTGCTGTGGTTTAAGAGCTGAATCATCAGTATACAGTTGAATTTTCAATACATATTTTATTACTACCTTCACCATCTTAGCATAAATCCAGTCAAAGGTCTGAGAAAGAAAACATGTTCCAATTCGGAATAGGAGGTTATATTTGCTAATAATACTTGAAATGTTTATTTTTCAGAGATGCTGTTTCTAGGCATTGCACATTTGACAATGTCATAGAAATCCAGTTCTTTCTTATTTTTAAACTATCAAGTTGTCAGGTTTGTTTTAAGTGGAATCCACAACATTATACAAAAATCTGCTCAGTCAGAAGTAGCTTATTAAACAGATTTAGGTTTGCTTGGGTTTTCTTGCGGTTGTTCTGTTGTTGTTGGTGGTTTTGTTCTACTTTTGTTTGTTTTGTTTTGTATTTTAATTTATGGAAATAGCACTGATTAGATGATACCACAATTCCTAAACAGATTGTTACTGGTGCAAAACCTAGGTAGATAGTCTGGAGATAGATGGAAGGTAAATCTGGGAAGCTGCAGAATAAGATAGCCATGCCACACTTGCCCTTAGAGGTCTATACTGTATCTATGGATAGTTTAATTCTGGTCCAAATATACGCTACAGTACTATTCCTCAATTGATATAATTACGATCAAAATTAACTGTTCCGCATTATAAGGCCTCCAACATTGTCTTCTCTCTTGCCTCAGACAAAGAAGCCCAACTTATGGCCAGAAAATGAGGAGCTGATAATCAAATAGAGTAATTTTGCTGATCTTAAGTACAAAAGACTGTATTACTCATTTAGGGGTAACTCCATATCATCTAGAGACTTACTGTAAAATACAAGGTATATGGAGATTTCATGTACAATTTCATCTGCATTATTATTCATTTTTACTCCCTTGTCAACTGCAATTTCTTATTCTACATTTAGAGCTCTATCATCCCTCATCATGTAAGGTTTTAATGTTTGTCACAAAGACTCAATAAACCATATGTGTTCATGTGTACACAATGCTGTTTCTATCTCAGACAATATATTTATGGTAATACATCTGGCTTTGAGAGTTTAACAGCTCTTTGAAGTACCCAGATTTGGTACTTAAACAGCTTTATGAAATCTAGTATTACGGTTGCCTTGAAAACAAGTGAGTACTTTTATGCATATTAAAAATACTCCTTACTAGTGTATGTTAACCAAACTGTGCTGTACTCTAAAGAAACCTATTATTTCTTACTACAGCACATGTGCTCAGTCTTGTTAGCAGTCAGGGGACTCATTTCTGTGCAGGCACACAGTAATCACTGCAGAATTGGAATGTAGTGATACACAACAAACTTTTTATGCAGATGAACTCTTCAGATACCAGAACAGAACAGGAATCCCGAAAGACTAAATGTTACATCTTGAAGTGCTGCTTAGCTAATAGCACAGACTGAACTGAATTTATTTTCTTCCGTTATTTAAATCTCATTATATAGACCCTGTTTAGTTCCCTCTCCATTTAAATTGATATGGAACATAAAACAATCTCTAAATAATTTAGTGGAAAAAACATACAAACTAATTAAGAGCTAAAATTTGAAATCCAAACATATTCCAAATGCCTCTTTTTCAAGACTTTCTTTTCTGTTTTGAAGATGCCTGGACTTTTTTTTTTTTTATTTTGCAGAGACAATGAGTTTTTGTAGGGTTTTTTTCCAGACTAAAAAGTGTTGAAAAAGAATCCCCTAGGTTTCAGTTGCTTTAATTTTTTGCTACCAATAAGAGTTTGCAGTCTTTTTAATGCTGTTGAAATTGTAATTAAGTGAATAAAACTTCAATGTGGTATTCTTAACCATGCAATGTGATTTTCCGTAATTACAGATTAAAATAAATGTCACCCTGATTATTAATCTCTTTCTCTAATTACAACTTATGCACTCAAATGCCACCTTACAAGATATTACCAAGGTCAGGCTTTGCTGGCAGATGTCATTGGGAAGGATGGAGGGAGGGCAGCAGAAAGAGAGTGCATTAATGCAGCAGCACTTTCCATTAGCAGATCCATGTGCCTCAGACATGTAGAAGACAACAATTACAAATAAAACATCACCTCCCGTAAATCACAAATTGCACTACTGAATACTTCACCTATATGCCAAATAGATCTTACAGCAGGTATTTTTACACTAAGGGCTGAAGTTATTCTTGTTCTCTGCCTGAGAATGTAATAAATGCAAGTAATATCTAATTAACTTTTTCAATTAATCAATATTATCAAGTTTCAAAAGTATAAGAATTAGCCCGAAAATATTAATGATACTCTGTTCCTCTGACCGAAACCGTATTATACTTGATTTTTTTTATTCTTACTCTTGCTTGTAATATTTCAAGTAGTGTTTTTATCCTGCAAGATGTGTTTTAGCCTGTTTTCAAATAAACATTAAGACATTATGTTCACACTCTTGCTCAGCGCCATTTATAGTCTTCTGCAACTAGTCAGTACACGGTTCCAAAACTTTTCAGTTCTCTTTATTTTTTCAATCATAAAATCTATTAATGAAAATCTCTCTTTGAAATATGAAAAAAAATCATTATTTCTCATAAAATAAAACTGTGACTATTATTTCAAAGAACTAAAGAAATGTTTAAGTAATATTATTCCAAATAACACTATTCTTGTTTAGCTTCCTCATTAGCAAGAGTGTTTTGGAGACAAAGTTGTCTTTATCTTTAAATAGATAAAATTATCTATTATCCAAACTGTTCTCTGACTCTTACTCTCACACATACACACATAAGTTGGTGCCTGCAATTGTCTAAACTATAAAGTCAAATCACACAGAACCTGGCAACCCCTTGACTTTATATTGTCAATTTAAGCCTTAGATCTCAAATGCCAGAAGAGGCACCTACCATTTTTTACTTAGAGAGGAGTTGCTTTGTAGCTTAATTAAAGCAGTGTCTGACATTTTAGAAGATGAGAATTCGCTTCTCCTGCAACGTTTGACAGCATCCCCAGCTAAAATGTGATAATGCAACTTATGCAAGAAATAATGCAATGTAACAACAAACCTCAGCCCCCAGCCTTACAGAGTTCAGACTTCAATAGCCTTATCTTTCTTATATTTCTGCTAATTTATTTAATAGAAATACATAACTGCCAATTTAGTATCTAGGATTTTTAAGTGAAATTTTAATGTACTTTAGAACAATGCCTGTAATGTAGCTTTATAGCTATTAGCAAATACTGGAAGAATTATTGTCATAGTAACCTACTTTACTGTAGACCTATTTTAGGGACTCTGTACACATATACAGTTAAATATCAACACAGTAGTAATTCATCTATAAACCAAACAGCTAAGGAATTTTTTTGTTGGTTTTTTTTTGTGGGTTTTCTGGTTGTTTTTTAGTTGGTTGGTTGGTGGGTGGGTTTTTTTGCAGGGTGGTTGTTTTGGGTAGTTTTGGTTTGGTTTGGCTTTGGTTTTTACTTTAAAAACAGCCATTTATCTGAATGAAGAACTTTGACTGAAGTGGTGAAAGTGTTGTCAAACAACAGTTCCTCATATCCATAGTAGCATTATTGGTCCAAATAGGCATTATTACAGCAAAGAAAAGGAATAGAGTGGGGGAGGGGGCAACCGAAAAAAAGGGAAAGGGAGGTTTTCTTTAAAAAAAGGGAGACAGAAAAAAGGGAAATTAAGTACACATTTAAGACTAATTTCTCTGTAGTCAAACTTATCTTCCAGGTCAAAAAAAATGAGAAATCAGACTATAGATCTTAAAACCTGAGCAAAAGGGCCAACTGTGAACGATAAATTTCTGTCAGATCCATCAGAGAGAGAAAGAGGGAGGTATGCATCTGCCAGTAAGTCTCACCTACATCTGAAACCTGCCCTGTGTCTTGGCCATGTTAAGCAATATAATGTGTTTTACATGGATTATTGTCTCACACCCATCAGAATAAAGCAGTTAAAAGCAGCATTTTCTTCCTCCTGGCATGTACTAAGGAACTAAAGATGAACTTCCATTCACACTAGTTTACATGAAACAAGTAGAGACATTCTTCACCAGTTTCCATACAAAGAACGTGTGTGTCTAAAAGTGTAGTTCTTTCACGTGTGGCTAAGAATACCTTAAGGTCATGCTCTGTCTGAAACAGTGTCATTTACTTCGAATAGACTAAAAAGGATGACACGAGGGAGCTAGCCTACGGAATACATAATTAATTTTATTCCTTTTCTTTTCTCCTCCAGCTATCTGACATACTGGAACACTGGAAAGAAAAAGCAAGAAAAGAATTAGGGGAAAAGGAAATTTTCTGTTCTATCTGTTCCCAAAGAAGTTTCGATACTTTTGTCTTTCCAAAGGCTGTGATTTTCTAGACTAAGCTTGTGCTTACTTAGAGCTTGCTGGCTGCTGGAGGGAACTCGGGAACTCAGGAACTCCAGCGAGCACGAAGCATGCTGTTCTGTTTTCCAGAAACAACAAATGAAAGTAATGCTGCCGCTAAATCCCCTGAGGTGTAACCCAGAGACCCACAGGGGCGGATCTCTGCTCCCTTTCAAGTCTCAGTAATCAATCTCAGGGTCATACCAAGTGCTAAAATACCCGGCAGACTCCACCGAAGTGTGAAGAGTGGAAATATCACCAGGACTACATTTTATCACACCACTGATGTTGCTTGGCAAAGCACAGACATAGTGAATGAGGCGTTGACTTGGCTTATTCCAGTCCCTTCCGGAAGAAAATAATTGGTCGCAAGTTGTCAGCTCAATGTGCACGGCAATTCTGGCCAGGACTAAGCTGTCAGTGAAAGCAAGCAAAGAGTCCATCTTCCTTACTCTCCACCCCTGTGCAGCTTGATGAGCACTAGGAATTAGCCTTGCTTTAAATGCCAGGCAGCACACAGACACATGTGGCCGTCACTGGGAATATGCATTCAAATGCTATTGGGTTTTCTCACACAAATTTCTGTTATCTTAGCATGCATGAATGGAGAAAAAGGCCAGATTTAATGTAAGATTAAATTACAATAAATTCACCATAATTGATTTTTAATTAAGTATTTTGTTTATCAGAAAGCAACTAAGAATAAAATAATAATGAATCTCCATCCCCTGCTGCATACAATATCTTGGTAGAAAAGTGTCCAATGAAAATGGAAATAAGAGATGGACGCTGCTCAACAATGCTGAAGGCATGCTCTTTTGCTTCTTTTTATTTAGTAAAAGCTGTCAAAAATCTACATCCTCTGATGTACTTGCATTTGGCATAGGAGCTTGTTGATTATTTATCACAGAGAGGTCTGTCAGACTGGGATTAAGACGTCCTAAAATTCCCAAGAGGTAGTTCATCATAACACAATGTAGTGTGTGAATAATGGAGACCCACAAAAGGCTCAGCTGACATGATGGAAGTGAATGCTAGGTGAATTGAGGTCACAGGCTTGATGCGAAGACATTGGACAATGTATATCCAGGCTGTCAGTCAAACCATTAAAAAGGAGAAAGTACATGAATATGAAAGAGCAAACAAACAGATTGGCTTTTGTTTCCTTGTGCTTAACAGCTCAAAGAAAATAGATGCTGGAGCTAATGAATACATCCACACTGTGTGCCAGTGCACCTCTGTTACAGCTCCAAGTCAAAGAGAAATATCCTGTAAACGTTACAGTTATGGATTAATAAGGCAAGCGTGGGGTTTTATTTTGCTAGTAATAATGTGCTTTATTTTGGCTTTTTCTACTCCCAGCATACATAGAGAACTACGGTTCAGTAACAAACAGCATCTCCAATCAAAGCCAATTTACATTACATATGCTTTGATTTACTGTTCGTTTTACTACCACAAACCTATAAATCTAGGAATACCATTGACCCTAAACAATTACTTATAAGAAGACTAAGCAAATAGAGATAGCATCTGTCAAAACAATCCAAAAATTAAATGAAAATCTTGCCTGAGTTCAAACAAAGCTACAGAATTCTTGGTGATCCAGTGAAAAGAACATTTCACAAAAGAGGGAAACAATCCATGCTATTCCACTCTTAACTGTAATATGCACAACTGTTTCTCTTCAGTGCATTTCTTCTCCCTTTCAGGTCTTTTTGTCCAATAAAAAAGTTGTTCTTTGTTATTTGATCAACAAGACAGGAATAAAGAAAACATTGCAAATACGATGTACATGTGTTTGGGGGATACATCTGTTGTTCTTTCCCTGTCATCCTGTTTCATCCACTATATTTCACTGATCTAATCTTTGTTACTAATTACACATTTCGGATATAGCAAGTGCATGTGAAAAATAGACTTGTGTTAGTGAATAGTCCTGTCTAGTCCAGTCTAGTCGGACCTAGTCTAATCTTGAAGCACAGTGTCAAAATGCCGTATTTTCCTGTTCTTGTGTAAGTCAGTAGATGAACCATGGTGTGTTCATGTGTTACTCCTGTTTTCCAAGCTACCAAAAATTAAACATAATTCACTATCAATCAAAGACGATAAAATAGGTCCCAGCTGTGATTTCTGCAGCTATTTTGCCTTCAAGTATTCCTATGTATCAGCCTTATATCAAAGCCTGCCTCCTCAAGCCGCTTCTTGCCTGAAGATCCCTTTCGGTAGTCCCCACAGATTTCAGTCCCTCCTAGTTCAGCCTGTAGCATAGCCCCAGCACTAAAGAACTAGCTTATTTTTGCAGACAGACACAGTTTTCAGCTTTTCAGCCACTCATAATTCTCAACATAAGACATAAAAACTTTAACTCGTCCTGAGTATTCAGGAGTAATTAAACACCACATTCAGGCTCAGAAAGGCATTTATATAAATTATATCTTGTCATCATTTTCTCCCTGGGCTTAATTTAAGATTCCAAGTTTCCTCCTCTGACTGCACTAGCAAAACCCTAGTTTTCAGAGATCATGAAAAATCCAATAAAGATTTGCCCTATTGAAAAGAGAAAAGTAAATTGTTATTGGGTCTTTTCAGTTTTCCTATTGAATTCTTAGTGCTTATAATTAAAATTACACTGCAGTGACCAAAGAACAGACTTTTTTTTCTTGGTTTATATGGCTATTATTTTGTGGATAACATACCTCCCCCAGAATGTTTATATTTATCAAGATATCTACCTCTTTCTTGTTATATCTGTACTAGTAAATAGCATTTTACATTTCAGCAGGGAAAGAAACTGCCTGTAGAGTGAAGAAGTTGCTGCTGAGATCCTGCATCCCCAGTACACGTATCAGGGAGCTGACTCTGGACTAGCAGCAAATGTGTGACATTACTGCCTCTCAGACACTGGAAAACATTAGAAGTACTTCTAGACACCACTTTCTCTCCCTTCCCATCTCTTTCTCTACTGTTTGTTAATTTAGCCAATGTAAAGACATACCACAGTTACAGAGCTTCCACTCAAAACATTCATTGCTCACAATTCACAGTGCTAGAGTAACATTAACATTTAGGTTGTTAAATCAATTCTTAAAACAATCAGGAAAAGACTATAAAAGTATATTTTTCCCCTTATACTGAGAAAAATTAGATGTTTAGGAAAAAATACAAGATGTATATAGGTAGTCAAGTAGAAAAAAATTAACTGAAAAATGTACTATCACCCATAATTTCCTTTCCTCAGTACGCTGTATTAAATGTTATTGCAGACTTGTCCTGTTTTCCACCTTTGTTCCTAGAAATGACTAAACAAATTTTGTCTCAACCTTTTTAAAAAAACGCAGTCTGATTCCACTGTAGGTGAAAAGGTCAGAAGAAATGGCTAAAATTTCTGACAGAGGTAACCAAAAATAGATTTATATAATGAAAATAATGGTCAGTACTTAGACATGCTTCATCATAGAATGGTAACAGTAGACTTATTTGGAATTGCTACTTAGATACAGTTAATTGAGACTGAAAAAGAGAAATATGCAACAAAGATGCACTTCTGGTTTTGTCACATTTAACCTCAGAATCTTTAAAGCTCTTTTTATTGTCTGGGTTACACTTTTGAGGCATTATGACACAAACACCTGAGTTCCATCAATTATGGCATGTTTAAATACTTTATAGTTGCAAAATTCATATTCAGAAAGAATTGCATCTGTTATTCTCTTCTTATAGTCATGCTGCCACCTCCTGCCCCCAATCAGGAAACCAGGGCTCCTTTTCTTCATTTACCCACATAAATTCTAAGCAGATATACTATGTTCACAGTTCATCTTTACATTTCTCCTATAAACATATTTGCAATAACACTCTTACCCTGTTTTTTAAGTAAAGATTAGTTGCATTCATAACTAAATAGTGAAGAACTATTAGTTAATGGAAATTATGCAGGTCTGTACTGGCTAGAGCAAAAGTTGGTGTAACCTACTAGCCTGTCTCTGAGAAGAGTAAGTCTCCTGATCTAGGATCTGCATCACAGCATTTAATAGTTTTTGATGGAACAGCTTTTTTAATCCATTTATATTTTGACATTCACAACACCTGCAATCTAACTGTGTTCTGAAGAAATACCAAAGTTTTGCTTGTTTTGAACAAAGCCAGCATAATTTCATTTGTCACTTCCTTGTTCTTAATACTTAAAAAAAAGGAATAATTTCAAAATCATATTGACCATGTTATTTGTGAAATTATTTATTTCAGCCTTCCACAATGACCTCCCCAACCACCTCAGTTCTTTTTGCAAGCTGAAGAGTCCAAGCCTACCTCATCTCTTGAGTAAACTCTTTGTCTCAGTTTACAAGAAGTGTTTACAGCAAATCAGTACAAGTTCATTTTCTTCACATGCTATAAATGGCCACAGAAAATCATTGGGAAACATTGCATTCTTAGTCAGCTGAAATGTTTGAATTTCCTTTCACTGCTTTGAAATGGTGGCATTTTCAGAATATGATATTATTCAAATGGAAGGACAGTACTTAACTTTCAGGAATGATGGACCAGATGACCAACAACCTCAACTGTTTTGTATTCTATAATGTAGCTTCAGGTTAAGATACTTTAGGTATTTATGCTCTTCCAATGTTAGTAGAGATATAATCAGTGCAGTCATTGGTGTCTGGACAGCATTTCAACTGCACAAAAGTGTCCACCTTTCAGTAGAATGGCTCACTAGAGTGAAGATAAGATATCTATAACTGAATCTATCCCAGTGTCAATAATAACTCTAGATATAAACCTAGAAACATAAGCCTACAAAACTCTGCAAGAATGAACAGAGTTTACTTAAATCCCATCTAAATTCCATGTGTAAATCCCTAGTTTTGCTCTTGAAAGAGATGAATGTCAGATGATAAAGACTGCTGTTATGGAGCTAGAATGAGTAAGAACATGAATTCTGGTGGTGAGTTTCAGGGTTGGTTTGAATTTTTTAAGTTTATAGCTGTAGGGCAGAATTACAAAGTTTTTTATTCTTCTGTTAATTTTCTATATTTTGATAGATTCAGGTCTTCTGAGAGTTTAACTTTGATTTTATATTTTCTGCTATGTGAGTCTAAGAGATAACATTGATCTGTGCCTTCAAACTTTACTTCCTCTAACAACATTTGATATTAGTCATCAAGATGAGACCATTTGTCACTTTTCTTCACTAAAATGAGTCATACTCTGAACATTTCCTTTGTTGTTTTTAAAGGTCTAATATAACTATTGATTTATTGTCAACACATCATCTTCCCAGTTAATGGGATCTACAGACTTTATCCTTCCTCATTCTTTTATTTAATTGCCATCTATGGAAGTTGCAAACATTCTATCTTGTGCTCTATTCTGGAAGGCAAAGGGCTCTTGAGATGACACTTATTTTCTTAGTCCTGTTTATGTTCTGACATCTTTTCCTTCACAACAGAGAATGGTTCCCTTTTAGAACTTAGAAGAATTTCTTCTGAAGATGCTATTTGGTTTGCCTGAATATAAATCTTTTTTGATAAGCAGAGTCATGTTACACTCAGTCAGTTTCAAAGTGATTTCAGAAATCATAAAACAATTTTATTTGGGAGAGACTTCTGGTGGTCATCTATTCCAGTGCCCACTCAAAGCAGGGTCAACTTCAAAGTTAGATCAGTTGGCTCGGGATTACATCTAGTTGGTTTTTTTATTCATCCAATGATTATGTAATCATTTGTTTCCAAAGTATGTCTGGACAAACTGTTTTATTGTTGACCACCTTTCTTCTTAAAATTGTATTTCCTAATATCTAATTTCAGCTTCTCATGGCACAATTTTCTCTGTGAATTTTTTAGCAGTGACTGAAAATGAAAGAATATGCATTTCAATAAACATTCCCAATTTGTTAAAGTTCACATTAAGGAGAAACCCTCAAGGAAAACAAACTTGCCACTTATTGTGTATGTACCTTCTATGGCATCTTCCATAACACTATTTTAAAAAATCATCTACCTCTTTCCCTCATTCTCAAAACACCCTATTTTATTGAATTAAGATTCTTTGATTATGGATTCTGTAAACAGACAAATTAATTACATAAGCTATCAAAAAACTACTACTGTAGAAAGAACAAATACAGGGTTCATCAGATTTACTAATAAGTTTCAATAATGGCCATGTGTTCTTCGTAAAATTTTAACAAAATTAAAGTAAGTTTGAAATATGAAAAATTGCATAATCAGAAGGAAAATGGGTAATTTTCAAAGACAGAGGTTTTCAGAGTATGTCTGCGACAATCTCTACATTGCAAGAACAGTCATGCATCTGTTGTTGATTCCAAAATAAATTTCAGGGAAAAGTTCTTTGAAAATTCTGTAGAACTTGATTTTCATAATTTCGTTTGGATAATGTAATCATTTGATTTCAAAATCATAACAAATAGTCCTCATGTACTTTGGATGTGTGAGTGCTTTCATTAGTACCTTGCCTCCAACTACACACCACAGGGAAACAGGCACTGTAGCATTTAAAGATTACACACCTTTTAACAAGCTCATTTCTTTCAAAGGTAGGACTTTTAAAAGGGAATGAAGAAACCTTTCTGGCAAATTTTATTCTGTGGTCGTAACTCTTCAAAGTTAATACAATTGCTCCTTTATGTGATAAAGTAAATTATGATACATTGATATATATCAATAGATTAACAAAATACTAAGCAATAACAATAATTATATTACCTTTCAAAGGTATACAACTGGATTTTCTGTACAAGATTAGTTGGAAATTCCTGGCTATGACAGTTAGCTAGTCTTTTTGCCTGATCCCCTTTTTTTTTTTTTGTAGGAAAATGAATGTGATTATTTTTCTTGCCTTAAAGGTAGGTTTAGAATCATAGAATCATAGAATAGTTAGGGCGGGAAATGACCTTAAGATCATCTAGTTCCAAACCCCCTGCCATGGGCAGGGACACATCACACTAAACCATGTCACCCAAGGCTCTGTCCAACCTGGCCTTGAATGCTGCCCAGGATGGAACGCTCACAGCTTCCCTGGGCAACTGGCATGGTTTAAGCCCTGTCATGCAGTTTCTCACTCACCCCCACCCCCTTCCTCCCTCAGCTCCTGGAGTGATGGGGAGAATTGAAAGAATACAACTCCCGCAGGTTGAGATAAGAGCAGTCCAGTGACTAAGGGATAACACAAACCACTGCTGCTACCACCAATAACAATAATGATAAGGGAAATAACAAGGAAAGAGAATACAACCATTCACCACCTGCCAACCGATACTCAGCCCACCCTGAGCAGTGATCTAACCTTTCCGGGTAACTGCCCCCAGTTTATATAGTGGGCATGACGTGCTGTGGTACGGAACATCTCTTTGGTTAGTTTGGGTCAGGTGTCCTGTCTTTGCTTCCTCCTGGCTTCCCTTCCTCCCTGGCAGAGTATGAGGCTCAGAAAGTCGTTGGTCAGTCTAAACATTCTAAGCAGTAGCTGAAAACATCGGTGTTATCACCACTGCTCCCAGGCCGAAAGTCAAAAACACAGCACTGCACCAGCTACTAAGCAGGAGAAAAAATGACTGCTGCTGCTGAACCCAGGACAGCAACCCATTCCAGTGCCTCATCACCCTTACAGTAAAGAACTTCCTCCTCATATCCAGTCTAAACTTCCCCTGTTTAAGTTTTAACCCGTTACCCCTTGTCCTGTCACTACAGTCCCTAATGAATAGTCCCTCCCCAGCACCCTTTTAAGGCCCCTTCAGATACTGGAAAGCTGCTTTGAGGTCTCCAAGCAGCCTTCACTTCTCGAGGCTGAACAGCCCCAACTTTCTCAGCCTGTCTTCATACGGGAGGTGCTCCAGTTCCCTGATCATCCTCGTGGCCCTCCT
>WYDI02007937.1:0-21726 GCA_009867235.2 Psittacus erithacus | reverse complement strand
CCTGCCATGGGCAGGGACACCTCACACTAAACCATGGCACCCAAGGCTCTGTCCAACCTGGCCTTGAACACCGCCACAGATGGAGCATTCACAACTTCCCTGGGCAACCCGTTCCAGTGCCTTACCACTCTTACAGTTGATGTGGAGGACTAAGGGTGAAGCATTAAGCATTAAGTCTACAGAACTCAACAAAGTCTTTGAGAAGCCATAAAGCAGCCAAAAGTCCTCTTAGCTATCAGCAAACACCACACTGTAACATCCCAAAAGCCACACTCCAATTTTAAGGAATCCCGTTGGTCAGATAAGAGGTAAAAATAAATTTTACTGTTTCCTAGGAATGTGGCTCTTATTCAGTGACAGCAGCAAAAACAAATGGAAGAGCAAGCTGAGAAGCACCACTTACTGTAGGGAAAGGAAACGAGAAATAAAGCAAATACTTGCGGCATGACTTTGTCTCTTTTGTAGAAATTGGATCTGCGGATTAAAAGATTTGTGCCAGTGCATCAGAGGCCCTGCCTGGAGAGCTCTCCCGAAACAGGAACAGATTTTGTGGCACAGTGTTTTGTGAATAAACACAAATGTATAAATAATTCCACACCATTGCAACATCTCATCCTGAAAACTTCTGTGCCTCGTGCTGCTGAGCAGCCTCTTAGCACCGCACAAAGAGCAGCAGCTGTATTTATAGCATGGACATAAACTGAGATTGAAATATGAAACGGCTGAGAATTTTGACAGTTCTGTCAGAGATTAAAAACTTTACAGTCATTTTGGACAAGTTGCTTGACTTTCATTGTGCTGTGGGCAATGACATCAGCTACCTCAGTAGTGAGCAAAACACGAGAAAAGCAAGAAAATAGTCAAAACTCAGATGAAGAAACTGAAAAAAAGGAAAAGTAACATCATAACCCCACCTGATCAGCAAGACAAGGTAGGAGCTGAATCAGATCTTTTAGCAGTTGACTTTCCTATTTCCTTGTCTGCAGGTGCAGGCACCTGCTAAGCCTGGCCTGGCAAAAAGCATTTTGCTGTTCCACTTCTCTCACTTGAATATCGAAGGGGCTGTTCTGCAGAGAGCAGGTGCACAAGCACAAAGTCAAGATCAGAATCACCTCTCACTCCTGCCCTTTCCTCCCAGAGCTATGCATTCATTTCTGCGTCTGCAGGTTACTTGAGCAGTGTGAACACATCAGTAAGTAAGTACGCAACTAACTAATTGCAGCCATTTGTGGACACAGCTGCCTCATTTCAGAGCTCAGTTGCAGTAAGGTTAAATGCAAGTTAGGAGCAAATTTGCACACACATTTTGCATGTAGTCATAAAACTTCTCTTGAGAGCACAGTGTGCAAAAGCGATGTGCTCCTCATCGCATGCATCCTAGTCTGGAAAAATCAGGTAATATAACAAAAAACTCTTAGAAAGTGTTGTCAGCCTGCACAGATAACACAATACATACCTTAATGATTGACACCATACTTATCAGCTACCAAAGGAGATGGAAGCATACTGTCCTGCAGTGTATTACACTGCAATTTCCATAACTGTTTTGGCATTCAATTTTGACATCAGTGATATCCTAATCTGAAGGAAGTCCAATTAAACGAGGCTCCTAATGAAGATGATATGAAGCAGGGAGCAGATTCTGCCCCTCTATTTTGCCCACATCAATGCTTGGCACATCTCATTTGAAAGACTTTCTGAACTGTGGTATTTGAGTGGTTCCACACCACACACACACACACTAGGACTCCTATTCCTATGTTGGTGCCTTTGACTTGGGACATTTTTCCTTTTTTACAAAAGGGTATAGACAAACCCTTTTCATCATATCCTTTTCAACACCTGAAACACATTCTAGAGTACTCCTGACTCTGATGTGTTTCTTAATTGCAGCTCAGTAACATTAGCAGCTTTCACGGATTTGAAGGAACAGGACTGAGCAGAGGCTGTACAGCAGCACTGGCTCTTGTGTGCAGCAGCTGGTAGACGTCAAAGCTCCTTCCCTCATGGAAACCAGCAGCAGCTTGATCAGAAATTTCTCTCCATGCTCAGGTCTGGGAGGCACTGCTCTTCACTATTCTTTCCTCAAAGGGTAACCAATATTGAGATTTCCAATGACATTTATTAGCAACATGAATTCAAGAGATAAAGAAGACTGTTACAACTTTTCCTTAGCAATAAGCCATTTGCAGGATGGAGACAAGGCAGCAGAACAGCAGGACAAGCAAAACTCGACACGGTGATCACGATTTAACAGCAAAGCCCTACTAGCACAGAGGAAATCCTGATAGATTTTATCTGCTCCAGGAGAAGAAAAGCAAAATAGAGACCATCAGGGAGAGTGTATTTGGGGGTGGACAGAACTGAACTGAAAAAAAGAAACTGAATTCTTCCTGGAAACAAAATTAATATAAGCTGTAATAAAGATAACCAGCCTGGAGAGTCCCCATCACCAAAATACCCAACACATATCACAAAATACCTCCTCCTTTTTTCCCACCCATGCAGCAGGAAGAGTGCTTTCAGGTTCTTAGCACCAGTGTTTGTGTGAGTAGTTGGGCTGGGCTTCAATTGCTGAACAAAATGAGGGAAGTTTGCTGGAGCTGCTGTGCAAAGGACGAGTTGAAAAGCTGGCATTTAACTCCTGAGCAGCAAGGTTAATGATTGTTCTTATTTCATCTGACAAAGAATTTCTTAGTATTGATCCAGCTCCCTCTAACAGGGATTTTTTGTTCTTCCTTTGAAAGAAAAATGAGTAAAATAAGTAGCAGCAATGCTCAAGAATGGAAATGCAGTTAGATTAAGCTCAGTTTCTTTCCCTTTCTGTACACATACTGCGGAAGCCTAAAACTGTCTCCATTTAGAAGTATTTTGCCCTTTCACAAGGAACTTTCTGTGCCAAGGCAGGTGTGCTAGGCATCTTTCTGACAAAGGGAAAGAGCCACAGGGAGAATAAGGAGAGAACACCATGTTTACATTTACATTTTCTTTTACCGCTTTGCTTGTAAACCTGCATCAAATACAACTTCTGTATCAATATTGCATGTTACCTTTCAAATCTCTTTGGGAAAAAAGCCCATCTTGCTTTGTGTAATTACTCATTTGCCTTACAAAAGGGAGAAATAATCTGCCTCTGACTTCCTCTCCTGCTTTTGAGCCTCTTGCTTGTGTCTGGAGGCCTTATGAATGCTACTAACCCCTCGGTGACAGGAGCCCTCCTTTCACTCCTTTTCTTTATTTCTTTATCCTAATTATATTTCCCTCCTGTCAAGCTGAGCTTTCTGTTTGCTGAATGTGTAACACAGTTTTGTAGTGAGCTGGTTGAGCATCCGTCAGCCTCCTCCTAGGATGTAATCCCCAGCTCCAGCACTGGTCTATTTGGCTTTTTGCTGAGCTCACCCTAATGAGAATGCATGAAGTGAACCAGTGTGGGGACACGGTGGGCAGAAAGGATGGATTCAAAGGCAGAATACTGCTGATGGTTCAAAGCTGTGTTTATGGAGCTCAGCAGTCAGACTTTTACCATCTTTTAATGTTCTTTCAGGCTAAATACTGTATTTCCTGAGTTGGCTGTCATCTCCATCTGGATGCTGGCTCCTGTACAGAGTAACTTGTCTTTTAGACAGCTGGCCCGGTGGCCTTCAGCTAGTTAAACAGTTTGTTGGCCAAATCCAAAACAAACTCACCTGGCTAATGAGCTTAAAGCTTCTTAAGAAGATTACATAAATATTTTATACAGTAAATGTCACTTCATTTATTTAGGCGTAAAATGTAAAGAGATCCTGTAGGAATACAATAAAATCTTCAGCCACACATACAGCCAAAATGACTAAAATGAAGAAAAGTTCTTGCTATTAAATTCAGACAGATGCAGAATCAAGCCTAGCTTTTTTCTTGCTTTATTTTAATCTAAAAGTCAACTTTGCTTGGCTTCTACGTGAGCTTTTTCTGTATGTTTATCTATTTTTAATGTACCTTTCTTCATTCCATCTTCAAGTACCCTTTATCTTTAAACTTTCTGCAGCAGCAGAAGCAATGAAGAACATTTGTCTGCTTACATTTGTTGGGCTTCTCTAATTTCCCTGGCACTCTGCTGGAATAAATCTGTGTTTTGATGGCCATCTCGGGAAAGAGAATCTTAAAATTCTCTGTGAATTTTTGCCGTGATTAGGAAAATGAAGTCAGCAGAATGTCTGCATGTGCGCAAAGGTAAAGCTGTTCAGATACGCTGACAGCATTGGCATTTGAGGTCTTTATTCAGCATTTCTTACACAGCCAAAACTTCTATTATTTGACCAATACTGCAAACCTGAGCACGCTTCAGGCCCAAGCGCAAAGTGCAAATCAGGGTTTGATATGCTCATGGCCAGATTCTGAGACTCCTTACAGCAGCATGTTTCTGCAGTTGCTTTGATAGATGTCTGGAAATATTCCACAGTTGTACTGTTGCGCTGAGTCCAATAGACTTAGTTTGCATTTACATCAGTGGAAAATAGAGCAAAATTTGACCCTGTAGGTTCCTTTTACTCCATTATAGATCCTAAGTAGGAGTCAATTGGTTGCAATATCAATTGGCCTGTACATTTTATCATTGACCTTTGCTGGGCTAACCACAAATAGTTTAATAGTTCTTGTGCTTATTTTTATTTACAATATTTTGAGTCAATCTCTTTCTAATTTATATGTTTAACCCACTTGTAAAAACATGGATTTGGACCATAAAATCAACTTACATACATTAGCTGCCTTTATAGCAGTTACTTGCAGCTATATAACTTGTTATAAAGTTTAATTCCTGTTTTAATATTGCATTTCAGTTCATGTCTAGGAAAAAAACCCTCCTTTTTCAACTAATTTGCCTGATACATTTGTGCAGTTTTATGAAATAAATAATTCCACAAAGCACTGAGCTGACCTATGCAGTGGTCTTAGATGCTTCAATTGCATCTTAATGAGGCAAGAAGTGTGATTTTTTGCCCAAATGGAATCAAATCAAATGATAAGGTCGGGGGAAAAAAAAACCCCAGAAAAACAGCCGTGCAGGGAAAACTTTTCCTTTCAGCAGGATGGGAGGGGAAGGAATATGGTTTGCTACCTGTGCCAGTTTCACTGAGCAAGGTGGCTCAGTGCACCCAGGATGGAGTTTGCAATGGCTCCAGCAATCTGCTGCCAGTCTCTTTAGCTTAAACTTCTGAATACATTTTGTGGATGTAGTTTGCTAATTTGGTGTCAAGAAAACAATACATAATTTAGACTGTGGTGTACTTCAGTGCATCTTCTTTGACATCAATAGAGGTACACAGACTGCCTCGCCTCGGGAGAGTTTGTCCCAGACACATTTCTCACCGAGTGGTTTTCATAGCACGGGCCAATAAAAAAATAATAATAGCATTGCTGAGGGAATAATCTGTGTTAAAATAAATGTCTGAGGCAGTGAATTAAGAAACCGTTCATTGGTTGTATTGCTCTTTTGCTATTTAAAGGAAGTGTGTTGACTGAAAGACTTGTGGTGATACTCAGGGAAGAAGCCACAGGGAACGGCTTTGCACGAGGATTTTTAGTGCCATCTATAGAGATGTGCCAACTTTAACAGAATTTTATGTATTGTAGGCTTTGTTTTTCAGCTTACCAGCGTTGATTGCACCTATTTGCTGCTCAAACTCATTTCCAGCCTCCTTGCAGCATGGGTCATATCAGTCCTGCTACATTCACCAGGTACTGGGAAACATATCAAAATCACAGCATGGTACGTTCAAGTAGCTGGTTTCTCTCCTTTCATTTCAGAATAAATACCATCAGATCAAATGTCCAAAGCTGGGCACAGTTCTCCAAATCTCTAGAAACAACTTGGAAACAGGGCATTTTTTTGTACTTCTCCCCAGTGTATGGGTTCCAACACCGGCTCTACCCTTCTCCAACAGGTTTGTAAACCCTTCTGCAGCAGTCAAGCTGCTTGCAGGGGCTGGTGTCGAGGCAAGTTGCAGTGACATCGTAGTGCAGCAATCACAAGCTCTATAGGGTGCATTTTTTTCCCTTTCTTTTCATTTCAGGGCTAGAGGGGGTGGGGGAAATTTAACCCCGATTCTTCCAGAAATTTCCTCTAAAAATTTGAACCTATTGAGAAATTTTTTGTGAGTGCAAATGTGCAAAAGAGCCTTAAAGCATCTAAATGTTACTTTTGTCGTTCAGAGGTGGAGCACAGCGCCTCAAAACTTGTTTCTGCTGTGTTCCAAAAAGCACACATCTTTTAAACCGAGTGCGTCATTTTCTCTACTCGCTGTTTTGTTTAATAGATGGCTTGGCAAATATTTAAATCACAGTGTACATTTTCTTCTCCAAATCGTGGAGCTAACTTAGGGAGTGCGTGTAATTTATGGAACTGAAACCTGCAAAATGTTTAACATCAAGTGTTTGTGCAGTTCTAATATTTGCAACTCACAATTGGTACTGGGTTAGAAAAGGAGTAAATGAGTGTTTCAGTCACAGGAAGGAAAAATTATGTGACTTACCCGACTATTCAGACAGCTTCAATAGCACGTCTTTTACTTTAGCTGTGTCTCTTGGTTGTTTGCTTGAGGATTCAGGACCAAACTCCACTTTCTCCTGTACTTATACTGTTACCTAAAGTGGTCTGGAAGTAAAACTTAATAGGCAGTGTTAGAAGAAAGGATGCTTGGCTTTGCTTTAAAAGTTTATCTCTGACTGCATTTGTTGGTGTAGTAATTTTCAGATATAACTTAGTGATATATTTGAAGATAAGCATTGAGTATGAGTAACCTCGCCTTTGTGGCAGATGGGAATTGATTAATCTGATTAAACATTGTGGTGATTTTTAATCAAAGCAAAGCAAAGCGAAGCAAAGCAAAGCAGACTTTCTTCCAAGGTTTACTTGTCTCCACTACCGCTTCTCCTGCATCTCTCTGAAATGGAATCCTAACAGAAAAGCATTTTTCTTCTTAATCAGGTATTTAAAACATAAATTAAATGATTTCACATTTGAGCTTTCTGATAATGCCAGCAGCAAGAAGGGTAAAACACATTCCCTATGTGATCTGCAAGGCTTGTTCATTAATCCAAAAGGCAAATTCTTATAACTGTTTGTGAATAGCATTTTTCACTATTATTTGAAAGCATATGTGATGCTTTAGAAACCATGCCCACAGAAAGTACCCTGGAAACCATGCATTTATCACCAAGGGCCAAACAAGATGATACAATTGAAGATGATTAGTTCCATGAAGATGTGCATAGGAAACACAGCACTGACAGAGTTGGGTTAGAAGTCCTCCTTCAAATCCCCTCCAAGTTTCTAAGGAAAGTTTTGTTTCTAAGAAAAACGAATTCACCCCAGAGGGCCCCAACATTGTGTAATTAACTGTATGTAACCTAGAACTCCTTACACATGAACCCAAGTCACCTCTGGGATGGAAAAATATCAAGTGTTTTAAAAGTATTTTTCCATAAATTTGAATAATTTCCTGGACATGTCATTGAGTAATTTTTAACCAGATCTTTCCAATTGTGCCCAAGCAAAGCTGTCAAGACCAATAAATATCTATTATCTATCTTTGTCATAGTAAATGCTTTAAAAAGATGCAGGGAAGAAAACAATACACATATTTCACTGCTATGGAATCAAGCCCATCAAACCCACTGATTTCTCCTGCTTGGCTGGTGGGTGTCTGTCCCAAGTGACAATCTGTTGTCATTTTTTTAACCTGCTTTCTCAAGGAAATGAGGGTCCAGAGCTCACATTCTGTCTTTCATTTGGTCCTCAGCTAATAACTTGTAGAAACCTTAAACTCACTGACAAATTGAGAAACCTCCATCTTCTCCATCACCAGAGACATACAAAACAACACTGGACCATGTGCACCCTGGGCTGGACTGAATGACCTCCAGAGGTGCCTCCACCATTCTGTGAGTCTGCTAAAACTCCTTTTATTTCCTTTTCTCTGCAATGAAGCTATCAAAACACGCAAATACTGGGCAAAACAGAAAGAGAACTGTAAATGTGTCCAAACTGCAAGTACTTCTGAAAAGCTGACTGCATTCAGTTATCACTGAGACCAAAGCACTTAACAAGGATAGCCTTCTCTAAGACTTCCATTCCAAAAGTCATCTCAACACACCATGTCCTACTTCCCAGTGTTATTCCAATTCCAATCTCAAACTATAGGATTTTCAGCTTAAAACATCAGCTGTCTTTCAGCAGGTAACAGATTTTTACTGACTGCAGTGCATTGAGGTTTTGCTATGGCTGCTTAAAGTTTTAATACGGGGTGAGTTCATGAAGATGAATGCTAATAAACAGTTATCTGAGACTCAAATGTTTAAGATAAAAAACCTTTAACAGAAGCTATTTTTTGCATGTATTCCAGCCCTTTGAGGGCAGTATCAAAACAGTCTTCCTCCTTGCAGAAATGGACAGACAAACTGGTAGTAAGGATCTGCACAACTAAAACACAGGCTGTACATATGTTTTGTGCATTTGGTCGCCAGAACTGGATCCAAAATCCAAGTCATAGATCCAAAAACCACAGTCATAGAAATCAGCCTTTAGGGGTTATAGCTCCTTAGACTATAGCCCACAGCCTTGCCTTGGAGAGAGGTAGATGTGAGCTCTGGCCGGCATACCAATGGTGGTTCTTTATTTTAACCAAGGGATTTTCAATACAAAAGTATGCAAACATTTCTTCAAATAGCAACTGGCACTTAGGTTTCTTCCTTCCAACTGACTGCCCTGATCTCTAGATGGTCATATTCTATGCACAGCTCAATAATCCTTGATCTTTGCACTGCTGCCAGTGGAAGAGGTGGAAGTGACTGAATTGAACTACAGCTGTTTTCTATATGTCATTCCTTGGAATGTCTACTTTGCACAGCACAGCCGCGTGGATATGGTACAATCAACGCCTCTAAATGAGAAGTTGTGAGAGCCAGAGGAGCGCCCATCAGCTCTGCACACTGCAGGCTGGCTCCTCGGCTCTTCACCACATCCAGCCAGAGCTGAACTTCAACTCAGAGAGCAGAGACATCACACACGGGTTGTCCTTTTGCAGGACAAGTTTAGTAAATCCAGAATCAAAAGGATTTTTGTTGCTTTTAATTTTCCTAATCAGCTTAATTCCTGACAACAAAGTGAGACATCAGATTGTTTTAAATGGCAGGATTCCAAATCACAAACTTCAATTTAAGCATTAATGATAGCAACTCGGGATGTTATCTGGGAATTATTTACTGGCTGAGAACAGTGCTGTTTGAAACTGAGTCAAGCAAATTTCTATTTATAATAGCAGCATTTCAGGCCAAGTCCTGTACAGCTTGCTCAGGAAAGTTCCTAGGAGCTACAAGAAGAATTTGAGTATAAATGTGCTCATTAGTACTTGATCTTTGTGGACAATAACCTTTGGGGTTATTTTCTTTTTTTTGGTACAATGCTCATAAGCAAATCATGTCACCAAAGCATAGACCAGCAGTTATTTATCCTTGTATCATTTATGTTTCAAAACACATCACAGCATTTTCAAATTGCATCCAGAGACTTAAATTCTGCATCTGAAACCTTTTTGTTTCAAATGTCTTATTTGTAAAATGAGCTTAAAGCAATATTTATTTACTTTGTAGTTTTCTGTTGCTTAATTAATGCTGACTGTCCTTGACTAAAATTCATCCCTGGGTAAACAGGCCGCAAGTGTAAGGCTTAAGCACATTTAGCAAATCCTGCAATCAGTTCAATGTACACCCAGAAAAGTGCAGTCTGCTTCTTAGACACGTCATGTCAGCCACAGTAATATGCTGTGATGTGAAATACTCACGTTAATGCTAAATAAAATCTCACTTGCACAAAGTATTCATATCTGCATGAGTCTGACTTAGTTCTCATTAAAAGGCTCTCCCCTTCTTTGTTACTCTGGGGATAAAGTCGATGGCTCTGCTTTTGGGTAGGGAGCAGCAACAGTGAACAAAATTAACATTTGCATTTAGTGTGGTGAGAAAACTTAATAGTTGAGCATTTGGGCAGTCTGAAAATGTCTTTTAAACCAGGGAATGGAGTCTTGGGTTTATGAAGATCCACAGCAAAACTTCTGTGAGCAACACAGGACAGGATCTCACCACAAGATATCCGAGCCCCTGTTTGAGTCAGCGTTGGGCAAAGCAGCCTCTCAACCTGAACTGTTTAATATATTCTTCTTTAACACCAGCAGCTTGAATTCTATTTGTGGTGCTTCTGAGTCATCATTAGCAGCAGCAGCTTAAGCACAGAAGTGAGTAGTTTCTAAGGATATTTTCAGGCTTTAGTTGCTGTACAGCGTGTGCCCAACAGGTTCCCTTTTAGAGACCCCATGTTTTTCTTGGCTTTGTCTAACACCACTTTTTTCTTCTCCTAAAAGTGATGTTTGTATTTGAAAAGCATTCATTCAAACTAGAAGGCCAGTAGACCACAGAGCGACTTCAAAGCTTTTATGCACAGAACACCTTCCAAGTGACCACAACTTCTGTTTTTGCTTTACTGTGCATTTGTACAAGCTGGCAGGTGCCTGGCAGGTGATATAGGAAAGGGAAAATAAAGGAAAACTGGGAAGCAAAGATCAGCCACTGCCCTAAGATGTAATTGTCCATCTAGGGAAGTTGTTTTTGTTCCACTGAATCCAGTGTTGGATAACACGAGCTCTTTATATTTTCAATTTGAGGAAACTCTGGGAAATTTTTGCCTCTGGGGGAAGATATTTGTATTTCAAACTGTGATTTCCTGAAAAACCCTTGTGAGTGCTGGTACACATGTAGGACTGGCCCCTCTGGGAGCTGAAGTCGATCCAGTGACCCGTGTCTATATGAGCTCCATTTCTTACAGCCTTTCTTGGGGTACATTTAAATACACTCGGACGCTGGATAGGCAGCTGAAGTCAGGGATTTCTATCAAGAGCTCCAGTCCCAGAGTGCAGGGCTTCTCTCAGTCATGTTTTTGCTGAGGATGACTAATATCTAATAGAAGATTCAGAAACTCTTTCCGGTTCTTGCTGAAGTACTGCACATACTACCAAGCAGTGCGCATTTTAAGGAAACGTTAAGGGAAATCTCTATTTCCTCCTGAGGCAAGCAGTTCTTACACAGCTGAGCTGCCACGAAACTAAAAACCTGTACAGCATTTGACCCACAGCCTTACTTCACACAGCTAAATACTGAGACTGATTTTACTGAACAGAACTACTTAATGTCATAATTAAGTTTTCATATTTCATAATATGCTGGATGTCAGCTTTGTGGGAAAGGAATTACCCAGAATTAAAGATACTACACTTCTTGCAGGTCGCTATTTGTTAGAGTGCTCCCAGTTGTATTAATTTCCACAAACAGAAGGTTCACCCAGAACTTTGACTTTTATGACCACACGATTGCAGGATAAAACTGTCAGCTGCTGAGGAAGGATTCCAAAGGCATTACCACACAGAGATTTAGAGATTGCCTATACAATTCCAAGTAAATGCTGAGGCGTAACAACTGTTGTTCTTTACACCACTACAGCTGAATACTAAAATTGACTGTAAGGAATTGAAAAACCCATCTTATACAAAATTATACTTGGTAAAAAAGAATGAGGTAGGGAACAAGGTCTATTTGTTTATTTTTACATGCAAATCAGGAGGGGTCTGAAACTCACAGGCACTGAAGAAACAGCTTGCTTGAGAAAACTGGAACACATCTCCTCAGTAAGCTCCCACTCCATAGGAAAGTTCGTGCTGTCTGAGAGCGGTTGAGCTTCCTGCCAAGAAGGTATTTGGGCATTCATTTTTTCTAATGAATGCTCCAGGATATTCACACAAAGACACAGGTATCGGCTACTGTGTAGAATATATATTTAATCAGAAGAAGCCATGGCAGCTGAGCTATAAAACAAGTACGAGCTGTTGGATATAAGAATAGAGAAAGAAAAGTAGAGGAAAAAAGTGAGTCATGAAAAAATAAAAGAGGAAAAAACCCTATTTTGTTAAAAGACACTTCCCAGGACTCCTGAGCCAAGTTAATGGTAGAAAAACATGAAACTTATCATGGCCATCACGAACGCTGTTCAGGGATGCAGGGATCTTGATACCATGGAAATGGCACTTGTATTCAGGATTATCTTACATGATTCACATATAAATGAAGATGGTTCAGATTTTGGAGCAGTAACAGGACACATCAAAAACTACAAGTGCTGTTTATAGTGCATCTATATGCACTGTATAGGGTACTGTGGTGTGGAGGTGCAAGAAATTAAATAGGAATTTAATTGTCCTCATTCAGTGAAAAATGAGTGACATAATTGTAGTTCCTGATTTGTAGCTAGATGCCACTGACTTCAGTGTCAGCCAGATGTCACTGCTGTCATGCTGACTTGAGGCAAATATAGCCAATAAGTTTTCTGTAAAATGAAATCCCTTTCTTTGCTTCTGTAAATAATTTTCAGTAAAATAAGTATCAGAGGTCCTAATTTTGCTTATTGTCATTTTATTTTATTCCTTTTGCCTCTGAGAAAGAGGACTGTGTGTTCTTAACTGGAGCATAGTCCTGACTAGACTGTTGAGAAGCCAAAATGATGCACTTAATTAGTACAGCCACGCAAGAGCTTATGGATGGCAGCAACACTGCTGAGGAGACCCACTGGGTACCTTGCTGCTGCTGCTATGTAGAGCTGTAGTCCAGGCATCCTCAACCTCAGGCAAGACAGTTTCTGTATAATGATAGGGATGTGCCTGGAGGCGATATTAAGCATACTGAATACATAGTCTGTTGAACCTCTTCCTCAAAGGTCTTTTTAGATATCCTCTAAGACAAGGGGTGGATTTAAGGCAGAGAAGATAAGTAGCGGGGCTCACTGGCATTCACAGCTGGGGTCAGGTTTTCTTCTCACCAAGCTGGAAGAGCAGTTGTTTCTTTGTTCATCAGTGCAGTTGCTCAACACCCAATACCTCCTGATGCCTCCTGTTGAAGACATTTCCCTGGAGTACTCACTGGTCACAAACGAGATGCTGCCTGCTCAGCACACCTTTTGGCCAGAGCACCTTTGAGAAGAGCATTATAAGGACTGGAATCTTTCAGGGCAGGATTCCTCAAAATAGTGTGAACTATCATTTTAAAACAGCATTCATGATCTCTTGTCGCTTTGAAACAGAAGTTGTATGTGTGCCTTTGGGAGCAGATTTGGTTTCCAAAGAGGAGCACCCATGGAGGGCAGGGGTTCAGCTGCACCCCCTTCTCTCAGCAGATTTAGTGAGGTTGATGTGAATTGAAACCCTGCCTTTGGTGACAGGCACACTAGAGGCAGGAATGGTTTTCTGCCTTTGCACATAGGGGTGTGCTGCCAGACATGGTACATCAGAAGCCATAAGCTCCCAGGAGCTGCTGCCTGTGATGTTCTTTAAAGCACTGAGTCCGAGATAAGAAAAGAAAATCTTGGGTTGCTTTCCAGACAGTGTCCAAGTGTTTATTCCTGGTGACTGTCCTTTACCATCTGACATGACCAGCACCAAAAACCTACGTATTGCAGTGCCTAGCTGGTTGGTGCCCAAGCTCTTTACTGGATCTGCGATGTCACATCTAGAACAGCAAATTAAATGCTGGATATAGAGAAATTTCATAAGAGATGGTTGTGGTAATGTAATTTTTAGACAAAATTGCATTTAAGCATTTCAGAAGGGTTAGCCCTACCTCCTGTTAGCACCAAAGTCAGGGAGTGTTAAACATTTCTATTAAAGCCCAAACAAACACTTTTGAGACATGGGCAGTCAGACCTAAAACAAATCAGGTAGCACACTTTTTCCTCAAAAAACAGTTTGCAAAACTGATAGAGAAAATGCCAAATTTTATCAATGACCTTTTAGAACCATTTTCTGCTGTCAATGTTAAACACATCCCTTTTGTCTCTGCATTTATAGGCTTCCTTTCCTTCTCATATATTGGAGCTCCAGCGAACTACTCTAAATAAAAATATGTAAAAGCCAACAAATGCAACAGGAATATTTTCCCCCTTGAAAAGCATGAATAATTACACCTCCAGTATCCATTACCTGGATGCTTCATGACAAGTTTTTATTTTGCTTCTCTGATATTTTTCTTTTCCTGCCAATGCAAATCTCACACACTGATTGTCTTCTATAGTATTTTACCTGAATACATTACATCAGCCATAAAAAGCACTATTTTATTGCACTACTTTGGGGGAAAATAAACCAAAACCCACCCAGCCAGATGCTTTCTCCATTACATACTAAGGCTGCAATGCTTCAATAGCAGAAAGACAAACAAGAATTTTTGCTAAATACCCTCTGTGGGTAACAGCTCCCTGTTTCATTATAAAACTCATAAAGTATTGGTTAGAAATCTACAGCAAAAAGTAATTAAAAAGCAGATGATCATACAGAAACTTATTCATGGAAAGTAATAGTTAAAACTCAACAGACTACGCATTAAAGGAAAATATTAGAAAGAAAAAGTATAAAATCTCCAAATGGCATCCTTTCTAAAAATGCAGGCATCTCAAAGTACAAAAGCATGTACATCAGAAAAGGCAGAGAGGCTCATAAGTGATCTGTTATCCTAAAGGTCAAATACCACTTGCACATAAATCAAATATCTCTCAAAATCAAGGTATATGGCTGTACAAACTGTATACTATAGGCTACTCATTAGTAGAGAAGTTTTCAAACCAGTTAACTTAAATGCTGTTTTCTGGTCTTCTCTTTCCCTCACCTCTTTATAAGATTTATGTTGTCCTCATGGCATAACTTCAGCACAGGCCTTCCTAAACTCACTAATGAATAAAGATACCCATCCAAACAGTTCCTGAGAGTCCAGGTCTTGTGGCTCCCCAAATTTTACCTGTAAGTTTGAAAGAGAATAATATTTAGCATTAGCATATCCAAGTAATCTAAACCATGTCCAGGATCTTAAAGAAAATAAAAGAGCAAGAGAAAAGTTAAATACTTTCATTACTGTTGATATTAATAATTAGAAAACTTAGAGCTGGCTAAAGTCTCCAACAATCTGAGATCCAAAACATCCTAAGTAAAAGTGGCCCCAGGATTTGTCACTGAATATCTCAGTAACCTTGGGTTTTGTATAACACAATCTCTCTGCCTGGACTATAGATCTCCAGCTGAAAAGGAGAAAAATCAGTAAACTGGCTTTACAGTTTGTTAGATGAACCCGTTCATAAGATGAAATGTGTACATTAGGGAAACTGTTCATGTTCCACAGTGGGCATGGTTATGTCACATTAAAGCCAAAAACCTTTCCTTTTCTGTCATTTTGCTTTACAAACAAAAGTATTCATAGGGAAGCAAACGTTTTGGAGAGAAAAAGTAATTTATCGAAGAGCCAGTGCTCCCTGTTCTCTTCTTTCCTTCACCTGAAAAAGGGGAACAGATGGAAAGCTTTTAAAAAAGATGTGAACAAAGTTGGCATCCTGTCTGCTCTGCTATAAAACAAGAGGTGAAAGGCAGTCATACTACAGTGTTTAGCATTAGGAGAATGATTCCTGCATTAACTAAAATCACTTCCACATACACTCTCCAGTTCTAGGATAGGAAAGGATTTTTGATATTACACCTGTTGCTAAGGCTTAATTCAAGAGGTTTATCATCATTTTCAGAGATTCCCTGTTAATGAGATCAACACATTAAAGAACATAACTCTGCCTGCAACAGCTTCCTAATTGAGCAGAACAAATCGAGTGAACATGCTCCAAAGGTTTCATCAAAAAGTTTAAAAGGGCATCCTGTGCTGCTACAAGTTCTTATCTTTGCTGTAATTGAGAGCTACTCTGTAAATGGGGGATGCAGCTTCCCCCGGGCTGAGCAGCAATGATGATGTATTTCAGGTTCCAACTGAAATGCACAAAGAGGTTTGGCCAGGTATCTGCCATTACTTAAACATGTTCACCTGGACATCATCTAACATGTTCTTAGGAACAAACTAAGCCTGGAAATCTGAAACACAGTAAAAGAAACCACTCTCATATAAACCAGTCACAAAAACTTTAACACTAACCAGTGACACCTGATTAATAGTTCTGCCTGTTGTGCTCCTAATTGCACCTCCTGGGTGCTTCAAGCCCTTGATCGTTGGCATGCCTTGCCACTCACCCACTGTGTACCACCATTTAAAGAACAATGAGAGAGGCATTTCCTGGAGCTAATGACCATCTGTGAAAAGTTGATAGCTCACAGCTATACCACAGGCAGTTATCCCCAATTTATTGTTCATTCTATAGAAGTGTCATATGCCAAGGTCATTATTGATTTTATAAGCAGAATATAAAATCATAAAGGTAGGCCTGTGGAGTTTTTGTTTTATGTGCAACTTGATTTCCATGGCTACCTACAACATATTGCCACATCAGGTATTCCCCCAGGTAAGCTGGACTATTTCTTCCTACTGCTGTTGAGAGAATAACCTGATCTTTGATCACCCATCCTATTTTATATTTGCTTTACATTTCTGCTGCTTTATAAATATGCAAAAAGTTCTGCCTAAGAATAACATTATTCTGAAGGAAAAAAAATATCCATTCTAAAAGAGAGAACTATATCAAATGTCTAACTTTAGAGAATGAGGGAGGGAGGGCAAAAAGCAGATAGGGTAAAACTTGAGGAAACTTCCACTTCATGGAAAATTAAATCTTCTTCAGGTGCAAATAAGAGTCTCAGATGGGTTTCCAGCACAAGAAAGGAAAGCAGAAGCTCACACATATATCTGTAGCGCAGCATCACATGTGTAATATCTTCTGACCGAGTGTACGCAGCTAGAGAGAAACCACGTCTATGCAGGAGGAATATGACAGGACACACACACATGGGAGAGAGCACGTTCTCCCTGGGGATGACATGGGTCTGCAAACAGGACTGACCACACAACACAACTCCTTCTGAAGATGACTTTTATGTAAATTGGGGCAGATTCTTCCTTTCCCTGTGCAAGAAGTGACCCTCAAAGTTTTTACAGCACAAATCTCCCCATTTTTAAATTTAATGAATACTTTTTGACCACATCCACTCGTGTAACTCAAATGTTCGTTCTCTGTTTGCAATATTTTTTCTACCTTTTTCTTCTTGCTTTATTCCAGTTCTTATTTTGAAGGCCTGGGACAGAGTTACTCGCCTAGGTGGTACATACAACTTTGGCTTACTACATTGAGGCATTTTTCCCATTTCTGAAGGGCTGCAAGAGGCACAAAGAAACCCTTGCATGTAATTACAATATTATTTTTAGTAAACCACATTACTAATTAAATTTCCTTGGTCAAACATCTTGCTCGTCTTCAATGTCTATTCAGATAAGTCCCCAAAAATTTTCCTGGCTGCATCGTCTGTGTAACATTTGCCTACCATAAAACTTCTCATCTTCTAATCCCTCCCCCTTATAAAAAAGGTCCTAATCCCAGAACCAGGAAATTATTCCTGCATTTCAGCAAACCTGCCCTTTCCTTAAAACCTCTCGGTGTGACTATTCCGCCGGAGAATACTGTTACCATAGCAGAGACCTCCTGAATTTCAATTACACTCCAAGAACATTGTACTAAACACGGAATCTACGTGCTATGTTGTTAAAAAATGCAGCGTGGAGCTTTTGTCATTCCTTCTAGTGTGACCCTCTGACCCAGAAAGCATTTTCTAGTGTATTGGACCTAGATGGGTTGCTTCTGTTCAGAGGAAAAAGTGACTGAGAAAATTAGGTGCTTTTCCGGTACAAGTGTGGGTGAATATAATAGGAACAAACAAGAACAGAAAGTTTCTTTATCAGAATTCTTCTGCCTGTGGAGCTTCCTTTCTGCTCTGCTCATTTTTAGATCTGTGCTACTACTAACATCTCTATCTCAGTCTCCCTCTCACTCAAATAACAGTAGCTAAATCAATGCTCTGGACTCGTAAGCTTGTCACTAGAAAAAAACTCTCAGCCAAAGTAATAGATTTGCAGCTGTCTACCAGGCAAAGACATAGAATCATAGAATGGTTTGGGTTGGAAAGGACCTTAACATCACCTAGTTCCAACCTCCTGCCATGGGTGGGGATGCCTCACACTAGACCATGTTGCCTAAGGCTCTGTCCAGCCTGGCCTTTGATTGCTGGGAGGAACCAGAACTCGCTTTCCATAACACATTTTCTGTAACATGTTGAAAGCATTCAACAGTTCAACTCATTGAATTTATAAAGCTGCTGAGCATCTACTTTTCTCTTTGATATCTGGGCCATAGACCCTCTGAAAAAATGGGCTGTTAAGACCTCAAGAAAATTAAAAGCCAGGTTTTCATTCAGAATATGCCAACACTGTTAGATGTGATTAGTTATTTTTCCATTTCTGTGGACAGTTACACTGTCCACAAAGCATGTGGAAGTATGGAAACTTCTGGCACTTCTTTCTTCCTGCCTTTTTTTTCTTTTATAAATTAAGAAATGTAGATTTATTTTCATTGCATTTTAATATGAGATGTACCAGTACGTTGCTGTAAAGCTTCTTCATTTCATCACATCTCTTTGACAGTTGAGATAGATCCCCTTCATATTTCTGAATTAAATCCTGTAATAAAATAAAACTTCTTAATTTCATATAGGAGCATAATATTAAAGCAGGAATTAAATAGCAGTGAAAACAAGATAATTCATGTCAAAATTTTCATGTCACAAAAATTTCACATTTCACAAAAGATAAGCATACATCAAGCTCACACATTTCCTTGCAAGTATTAAGACATCAAAGACAAAAATAAGAAACATCAACGTTAGAGAAGTTTTTACTGTATCATCGAATGACATTACCTAAATCTATTAAAACTGGCAGAACTAGATAAGCATCATAAGGTCCTAATTTCCACCCACATTTGTCATAGACTAGCGTTTTTGCATAAGCAAAGCAAACACACCCAGTTGCTAGTTCTTAAGGAGGCAGAAACAGAAACTTAACTTTGAAACTTAACTTTTGAGATAAAAACTCTTTTGTTTTGACAGGAATACCTTCACTGGAAGTAGCCCTGTTCACAAGTAGAGCAGTGCTTTTGAGAGTTTATTAACTTCTCTGTACCAAAGCTAATAAACCCTGTGTTTGGCCCTGCTGACCCTGGCCAGAGGTGGGCTCCGTGCAGCCTGTTCAGCTTGCTCTCCATTGTGTTCCCATCCCATCTTTTACTGCCACTAGCATGGGCAGAATCATCTTAGATCAACCTGTATTCATAATTTAGGCATGTCTTAGCATGGTGTTTCTTGGATGGTCACTTTTTCCAAGAAACAAGTGCTAGGTTGAGAGGAAGTGGCCTCAAGTTGCATGAGGGAAAGTTTAAATTGGATATTAGGAAATATTTCTTCACTTAAAAGGGTTATCAAGCTCTGGAACAGGCTGCCCAGGGAACTGGTGGAGTACCCACGCCTGGAGGTATTGAAAAGATGTGTATATGTGCCTCCTGGGGACATGGCTTAGTGATGGCCTTGGCAGTGCTGGGTTAATGGTTTAATTCAATGACCTTAAAGGTCTTTTGCAACCTAAATGGTTGAAAACATATAAACAGAATAAACATATACATATACACATATAAATAGAATAAACATGACTTTGTGCTATTTTCCTTTCTGTCTGAGAGCAGAGGAAATTATTAGAAATTCATATATGCTTTAAAATTACTATTATTGCAAAGTGAGTCTCATGAGCAGCCTTGGGGCTATGAATTCCTCATCCACTCCAGCCCATTTGACTGTGAAGCAAAAGCAGAAGATACAGAAACTCTGAAAAGCCCTTCTCACACTGCAGTATGAGATGCTATCAGAAGGGAATAAAAGGCCACTTTCCCCTCAAATGCTTGACTCCCCTGTCAGGGCAGATCTCAGCACAAACTAAGCAGATTACTCATCCTTTCCCTCCAGCCCACAATAAGGCTGTGATAATGTTACCTTTAGATCCTTGCAGAACTGTGACTCCTGGGATGTCACCTTGATTGTCTTGGGTTTAATAAGCCGCCTGCACTGAATAACGTCTTCCAATTCTTTCTTTAAAACTAACAAAAGAGAAAGAAAATGAGGAATCTCACTAGCATGCAGTTGTGTCCAAATGGTTGCAAACGTCTAATTTAGGACATATGAAAAATTTAGGAGATTATGGGTCTACAATACATTCATCTAGGAATATAACTTTTTGTGTGGATATAGAGATCCTGAAAAAGGCATGGGTCTTATGGAAAAAATATAGTATGTGATCACATCACAGCGACTGCCGAATAATGAAGAGGTCGATAATATGGTTACGCAGCAGCCATAAATCTGACCTTTCCTAGCTTTAAGCATTGGGCTGAGCAATGAAAATAACATTCTTCAAAACTCTGTTTTGTGTAAAGAGTTCAGGGTTCTTTTAAAGATAAAAGAACAAAAATTCTACTGTGTGTAAGAGTGAGAAATCCTGTCTGCTACGGTGAGACCTCCCGCTGTGTGAAATAGGGGGAGATGAGGATACAGCATTGGCTCCAGGGACTTGGTCCTAAACTAACACAGGCTGCATTCTAGCATCTTCGTCCACTTGTGCAATGTTTGCAGGAGATGAGCTCTAGGATGTGCCTTGAACTACATGGTGAAAAATGCTGATTCACTGGCATTTGGTCCATCTTTCCTTCTCTGCCCTTGTGAGTGGGACTCAGAAGATACAAGTGACTATGCTGGACCCATCAGGAGCCCATGGAAGGAAGAAGCCAGTCAACCTCATCCAGTACCCAATATTTACCTCCTCTGACAGCACCCAACTGCTTCTGGTATCATGTCCATCATACTGCTTTACCTATGACTTTCCAAAACTGCCTTTAAAATAGTAAGTAATTTTGAATTGCTATCAACTTTGTCCCCAAAGAACACAAGTTACCAAAGATAAACAGGGTTGCTTTTACTTCATTATATCTCCTAAAAAGTTGATTGGAATTTCATGGAACAGAATATAAAACAACTAGGCTACATGCCTGGCTGACTCCCAGAGCACAGTAGAATAGGTATGAGAGTTTTTCAGGCTGAAAGCTGAGAGTGACTATCATTCAGATATGCTATCAAAGGCTAAAATAGTATATATTGGTGTTTAGTTAGAGTCAACACCCCCACCACATTTTCAAAAGACAGATTTTTACAAACTTTCAACATAATACAAGTCACTTTCATCCACTCATACGCTTCCTCTGTCAAAAGCTTCACTCTAAAATCACTGAATTCACTGAAATCACTAAATTCACTGAATTCAAAATCATTGAATTCACTGGCCACATTATGGTACTGTTCAGTGATAACTTATAAGACAGATTTTGGGAGACATTTACATTTGAATAACCTTATTCTATTCCCTCCTGTTGATTGGTGTTGGACTCCTTTCTACAGAAGATGATCAGTTTTCTTCAAAGAAGCTCTTGAACTTCAGGACTGAGCTGTAGGAAAGTTTCTCCTGCTGCATCGCTTGCTCCCAGAGACTCTGCTACAGCTTAACTTTGATGGAGCACTCGTATCACAGAATCATAAAATAGTTTGGGTTGGAAAGGACCTTAAGATCATCCAGTTCCAACCCCCCTGCCATAGGCAGCGACACCTCACACTAAACCATGTCACCCAAGGCTCTGTCCAACCTGGCCTTGAACACCACCAGGAATGGAGCATTCCACAACTTCCCTGGGCAACCCATTCCAGTGCCTCACCACCCTCACAGTAAAGAACTTCTTCCTTATATCTAACCTGA
>WYDI02007934.1:0-25906 GCA_009867235.2 Psittacus erithacus | reverse complement strand
GTTGTTTTTCATGTGCCTTAGCATGCCTTCCAGGAGAATCTGCTCCAAGATTTTGCCAGGCCCAGAGGTGAGACTGATGGGTCTGTAATTCCCTGGGTCATCCATTTTCCCCTTCTTGAAAATGGGGGTTGTTTTTCCCTTTTTCCAGTCATTGGGAACTTCATCGGACTGACATGATTTTTCAAATATAATGGACAGTGGCTTAGCAACTTAATTTGCCAGCATAGGTCACCTTCTACCTTCATGTTCTCAGCCAGTTTGTGCTGCTGCTTAGAATCAAAGCTGGAATCTCCAATTTTCCTGTTCAAGTTGCATATTTCAATGTTAGGTCTAACACCTCTTCCTGGGTGGCTCAGCAGCCCTTCAGCAGTGAGCTCACCCCATCCCCAGGACTGTAAATTTCTGTGTGATTTTAGATTTCATGCAAGCCAGAGGAGCTGGTCAGGGACTTAACAAACAGCTCTTGTTTTCAGTAAGATTCCTGAAACTTACTGAAACATGCTAGGACATGGCAGTCACAGCCATAGAGCATGGGCAAAGGCAGAGTGCTCTAGCCTCTGTGGGCTCTTGCCTGCAAGCCTGAAGAGAAACAGTCAAATCCTATGGTTTTGCTATCCCACATACAGTAATAATCGTGCAGATACTTGCAAGCCTGAGAACTCTAAAATATTGATTTGTCAATATCCTGCAGAACTGAGAAGGGGTTTTTGTAGATTTTCAAGAGCTCGGGGGAGGAGGGTTGCATGGCACCAGTGGTATGGTTAAGTACTAAACCAACACAAGGATTACCCCAGCGAGCCCTTAGTTGCTTGTCATGAGTAGTCCAGGGAAAACGATATAAGCACCAGCCCAGTCTGCTGAGTATTTGGGATCAGCTCAGGCGAGGCCTCAGACTGGGTCACTACCTACTTAGGTGAATAAGCAGAAAATTAACTCCTCTTACAGCCAACCTTTTTGGATTTTTCTTACATGGCTTCGACATTGTATTTTTAAATAAGCAGTGGTTGTGTGGCAAAGACTTACCTGGAGACAGAGAGGGGAAATGGAGGAGAGAAATCTCAGTTCCCCTCAAGCATCTATAGCTTTAATACTTTTTCCACCGTGCTGAAAAAAATGAAGCATTCAATGAGGAGCAGACATTGGAGAGTAACAGCAGACAAGGTTGAGCTGTGCTAGTAACCTGATATATAGCTGTGGTTAAATTATTTTGTCTTCCTTTCTAAATGCAGCCTCGCGCCTGTGAAATGAAATGCCTGCTCTCTGTAGACAGAAGCAGTGAGGATGCATTATTTGGGGACTATGCAACATTCCGAAGCAGTGTTACAAAGGTGCTCAAAGACTTCCCACATTAATTGCTGCAGACACCTGGTCTGTATTTGGCATCAGATCTTTGAGGAAAAGTTCCCGCAAGAGAAATGTTTCCAAATGGAACTGACCACACAGAGATCTGGAGGGAGGGAAAAGGGACATCATTCTACAGCCACATTTTAAAACTCAAGAAATGTTTTTGGGTTTACTTTATTGTTTGTATTGCCCCTCTCTGGTGTTCCTAGAGCCACAAACAAAACCTTGTTCTCCAACTGCTATAGTGGAGATCACCCTGCAAATAGGCTGCTGCAAATAGGATAACTGCTTACTTCTTGGAGACAAACTTTAAATTATTCCTAACTTATGACACAGTTCAGCAGCTCCAGTAGCTTGTAAAGCAACCACAAAGAAAACAATGAAAACTTTAAAGGGACCCTAATGCATTTTCCATTCTGGATGGCAGAACAGGAATGCAAGTTAGTGGGCTTCTGCTCTTGGAAGGCTGTGTCTTTTGTGATATGCACTTAATATTTTTAAGAGCATCTCATGCAGCTAAAAACCACCACCAAAACACAGAAAGTGCATTTGGCAGAAGCCTACAAATGTCAGCAAGATGTTAAAGATGATAAAATCAGTCACCTGTTTTAGTGTTTGCTGTATCTCCAAAGCTTGAAGTGCTGTAAGAGGTCAGGTATATTGAAGAAATGTTTGGTTTTCTTCTCAATAACAACTATAATACTAAATAAATTAATAATATTAATTAAGATGTCAGGATCTGAGGAAAGAAAGGAATACCTATTTGTAAAATGATGCATCTAACAAAGCGGCATAAACCAAACCTATATATGCTTTAAAGACTTTATATACAATTTACAGCCCCATAATTACCAGTGAGTCTGTGATTCTACGATACTTGTTTGGACAGTTGTCTGAGCCAGAGCTTTACAGCACTATAGCTTGTGAATAAAGAACTCTTCTCTTAGATTTTGGTATGTGATTTTAATTTGAAATTGCAATTGTATCAGAAGACCTCTCTTTAAAGTCCTGTTAGTTACTAATCTGGCTCTTGTCTTTCTCTTCCCAGCCATCACCAGAATCACTGTCAACGGTCCCATCTCCCAGCTTGGCTTTGTCCCCTCACCACCCCAGTTGGATGTTTTGCTTCCAGGACACTGTAATCGCATTCTTATTGAAGACCAGACACTGGGACACTGTGTCTAAGGACACTCTTAAATACCAGTCCTACTTTGATAAACCTGGGCATTCACTTCTTCATCTGCCTCCCATTCTCTCTTTAACCCTGCTAACTCAGTGCTCCTTATTCATACTCTGAACTTGCTCTTATTTCTTCTGCACTCCCCACAGATTGCTGGATGCAGTTCTTTGGTTTGACTCCCACAACCTGAAATACCTGCATCTTTAGGCATCTAACCACCTTCACAAATCCAGCCCACAGTTACTTTAATCTTTTATTTCCCAGGAAGAGCCCTTTCCCTTGTGGCTTTTTTTTTTTTTTTTTCACCTTAGAGGTTTTTAACTGATTCAAGGAACTAAGATGTCCAGCATCCATAGGAGTCCAGCCCAGAATAACTCATGCAGGCATCTGACGTATACCATTACATGTCGCACAGCTCTGGCTTCCACATCACTAAACAACTCAAGCCTACTCTTACCAAGGACAGATGTTTCCCAGGGAATTTAAGAAGCCAATTATATGGCTTACATCACCATTTAATGACTATGTGCTCTCTCTGTGGCCACATTCCTTGCCATTAATAAAATAAAAGCAACTGGATCTGAAGTGCACACTGATTTGTAAATCCTACTTAGTAGCGTTAAAGCTGTGGAATATATAGATGCCTGATTTGGAAACTGCTTCTGTCATCAAGGGGAAATTTGAGCCCTAGTTTAAGGTCTGCAAAAACTCCTCTAGGGCTTCGCCATTTTTTTTCCAGGCAGTTGAGGCTTTACAAAAGCAGTGTTTTCTGTCATTATTACTGTCTGGCAACACATGCAACTGCAAACCTATCCTGAAGCTGCAGATGGGATGAGCTCCAGACAACGCCACCAACAGTACCTGTCATCTTTCAGTCACTCTGCCTGAACACACAGGCAGCCTTTCTTGTAATCCAGACTGACAGTCCAAAACGATCTTTTGAAATGGGGTCTGTATTATTTGGTCATGCACTTTGCTCTGAAATTTCTCACATTCCCATTAGCAAGCACTAAAGCCATTAAGTTTGCTCAACCTAATGTTTGGCTCTGCAAAGCCACTGGCACACATTACAAAACTATTTTACCATTCTATCCACCCTGTTCATTAAAACTTCTAACTGCAAAGTTCATAGGAAAGGGCCAGTGTCTGGGTAGTTTCAGAAAGAACAGAGGCTACAAAAGCTGTACTCATTTCCCATTCTAGAGCTAGTTGCTAAAAGATTAAAATTTTTCTTCTTTTTTTGGTACCTGTTAGAACTGCACCAGAGAAAACTACCTAAGTTGGCTTAATAGACGGCTTTCTAAATGTTAACTGAAAAACTAATTTGACCTCTGAATGCAGCAAACAATGGGGTCTTTGGCATCAGATGTTTTTTGTATTATTATTGAGAGAAACTAGCTGTAAGTAGGTACGAACAGTAAGTGCTGTGAATACAACAGTTCAAGAGACGGTTCTTGCTCCATGAAGATCCCAGTCTAAATAAAACAGAGAAGCAGTGAGTGCAAGGCCCTAGCCAAGCATGGGGAGACAGGGTATGTTGCTCGAGGCACAGCCTAGTGCTTGGTCCTTTGGGTCATTGATTTATCTGGGAGTAAACCCAGGGGCAGTCAAATTACACTGACCAATTCTCCTGCAAGTTGATGCTGACATTGGAGACCATTTTGTATTATTCCTCATGACTGAGCTTCAGGAAACAAGTCCTGTTTACAGAGGATATGCAGGGAAGTTTTTGTGATCCTGATTCTAAGATCCCCAAGTACAGTGTGTTAGGTATGTGTGAAATTAACAAAAATATCACGCGCCTCAATTAATTCAAACGTACATGAGCAATAAATGCATCATTTGCATTATTACTAACACATACAATTTATAGGCATGTTTGGATATGAATCTAACATGATAGCTTTAGTAAGTTAATTAGATAATTGCTAAATATACTAATTGATTTTTAATTACAGAGAGTGAAGCTCACAGCAGAGCCAAGACTGGCAGACTTCTCTGTCACTAGAGAACAAAAGGAACTTCAGCACCGCTTCAGCATCCCCAGACTCAGAAACGTCCTCTTTTCTGTATCTTTTTCCCCAAGTCATTTACAAACCTACCAAGACTTCCCCATCCTCTGATTTTCTTAGTATTTTTGAGATCTTTAGTCAGAAGAGGAAAAGCTTAAAAATACCTCAGGAGACAGATATTTGCCCATATTAGCTTAAACTCAATTTTCTGCCTAGAAACATTAAGTTCAGGACCTAAACTAGCCACCTCTGTAGATTTGTCACCAGGAATAGTTTCTGTTTGGATTTAGGATTCGGCAGTTCTTCTAAGACCACGTGTACTCATCTTTTAGAAGCCATGTCCAGTTCCTGTGCACAAGCACAGCAATCAGACTCCCCCCAAGGAGATGGATGTGCAGTTCGCCAGAGAAGTATATGCCAAGTTCCCACAAAACTTACAGTGGCACGTAAGATACTATCAGGCTTTTCTCCCCATCTTGCAGCCCAGTCTTCAGGAGGGAAGACTCAAAGTGCATGTCACTCTATCAGAAGAAAAGGCAAGGAAACAGTTGCTGCCTGGACTGCAATCCCAGGCAAGCCTGCTATGGAGAAGCCTCCAAGGATATGCTCTTGGACGGACAGTAGACATGCATCTCCACAATTCCCCAAGAACAGGAAGAGGAGCCTGCCAACAAGCAGCCAAATACCAAATGTGAATATGTATCCTAACTGAGATACCACCTAGCCTTCAAGGTATTGTTCTAGACTGTGATGATGCAATGCGATAAGCTCCCTGGGAAGGGCTTGGAGAGGAAGGTCCACAATATAATGACCAGCAGCCCAACGATGAGCTTGGGGCTCCTTTTTGAAGCAGCTTCTGAGCCCTTCCATCCTTCAGTACTCCTATCATTCTTCAAAAGAAGCCTGGAGACCTCCTCACCTTTCCAAGGAAAGTGAGATATGACTCACGTCAAGCAGGGAACCCAGTGGGTTGCTGCCACTGTAAGGATAACTCATCTTACTTCACCAAGGGTTACTGCCCCAACAAAAAGGGCCAACTTTTGGCATTCAGCTGTGCTACAGGAGCAGGGTGTTGCTTTGCCTCCTACTGCCACAGCCTTTCCCTTTGAGAGAGGTGGGGACCCCCAGGAAGAATGCACAGCTCTCCTCAGACCTGCCCATCATGCCAAGGAGTCCTGGTTAAAAAGGATCAAATCACCATAGAAACAAATCAGTTTCTGACTGTTAAAAATAGTCTGTATAACTTTCAAACTCTTTTCATTTGCCACCAACATATTGGAGATCTGCAAGTCTATGGCACCTTTGCTTTGGCAGTCACCCCAGTGAGATTTTTTTCCAGTGACTGAGAGCAAAGCTTTTGATTCATGCTCCTTACACATGCAATTCTCCCCTGGCTGCACTGTTATGCTTTTAAAAAAGCTTAAAGGCTCTGCCTTTTGCATTGCTCTGTGTGCTTTTGACCATGAGATGTCACATTATTTTCACCCGTACTTGTTCAGCAGATCCCTGAAATCAAGGCATGGCGATAGTTTTGAAACAAAGGCGCGTTTTGATCTGCCAGTTTTTTGCAAGAGAGAGCTGAAGCAGAACATCTGCTTCAATACCTTTTCCACAACCCCTGCCTGACCAAAACCATGCAGCACATCAGAGTCAGCTTATTCATTTCATAGCAGAGGAAAATTTCCTTCTTATGAACTTCCCATTTCCTTCTTATGGACTGAAGAGCAAGGTCAGAGCCTGACACAGCCCAAGGGATGACCAGAGTGAAGGACCATTTCAGTGCAAAGTGCCTGGAACTGGCAAGTGGGCAGGAGAGCTCCCATTGGCCAGGCTGTGCTGGCAGGATCATGGCTTAAAGGACTTTTAAGCTTGACTCAGCTCCAGTAAGCAGATGAGTCTGGGAATTATTCACCACTGAGAGGTAGAGTGCATCAGAAGGAAGCTGATAGTGGCTTTCCCTATTTCTAGGTATCAAAACCCAATGTTGATAGTCTCCAGCTGCCCTAGAGGTGCTGGCTGACCTGCTGTCCCATGTAAGAGTGATCTTTAGTGGCAGGAAAGGTGCACAGGGCAGTATGAGAGACAAAGAGAGCATTGACAGAGGAAAGGAGGGAGAATTTGTGCTTGTGCACTTTCAGGGGAAAAATATGTAAGGAATCTCATGCTTAATATTGAGATAGCTCCAACACACCCAAAATCCCTGTAGAGGAGCAAAGCCTCTAAATAAAAATGTCATTCTCTTCAAGGTATTAAAAAAAATAATAATATTAAAAGTTTCTAGTGGGAGTATCAGAACTAGCTCTGCAGAGAGGGCAGAACCCCAGAACAGCACCCCTCACCCCAAATGGAGCCTACTTCACAGTTTCCTCAAAACTTCTGAGGCTTGCTCCAAGCTATATCCCTCCTTCCATCCTACTTAGCTTTTGAATGAGATTTAGGATGGGAAATGGGCATTTCTCCTTCCTCAGCTCCCCCGTGCTCAGCACCTGCATGATCACAGAGCTATTTCAGCCTAAAGATAGCTTCACAGGAACTCCCTCATGTCCATCTAGTTACTACTGCTCATCACTTGGACTCTCACTGGCACCAGAACTACTACACATCTGTTTTTTATCTGTGCAGACTAATCACTGCTTGGGAAGCACAGCAGTGAGGCTGTTCCACAGTAAAAAAACGAACGCCTCATTATAGAATCATAGAAGATGTGCTATCCATTTCTATATGCAGATTTCTCCCTGGTGAGCGATAGTACCCGCACTGATGCTCAGATGCTCAGTAATGGATGCAGCAGCCACAATGGGTCAGATCCGGTCTCTCCTCCCTCCCCGTGTAGGAGGATTAGGTGCTCCTCTGTCTTGCACAGCTCAGTGCTATTTTGGGAATCCTGACCCCAAAATGAACTTTTCCAGACTGTGTGGCTCTTCAGATTTCAAAGTTGCAGCGACACTTCACGGCCAGTAATGAAAGAAGCCAGCACAAGTGCAGCTGTTTCCTGCCACAGCACCCAAGATGATGCAGGAAACTGGGTGTTTTGAGGTGTGTGCTGCTCCAAGCAAATGGGGGGAGATTTGACATTTCTGGAGAAGAGGTCTTGGCATCTACTGGATTGGTGTAAAGCCTTGGTGTCTGAATTTCACAAATGTGTCCAGGGCAGCTCTCTTACAGCATAGGAAAACACATGGGAACACGTGTATTTTTTCCTTTACAAATGTGATGTTTCTGGACCTCTTTCTGCTAGACCAAGAGGGTTTATGAAACTTTTCTATTGAAAACACACAACAAAAGATTTTTGGAAACCTGATTACTTCACCTCTGAGACTTGAAATGCATCTTAAAACATTACTCTAATATGGCAACCACATCCAAGAAGGTGAATTTCTGACAGTCTGCTTTTCTCTTACTTTCCTGCCCAGTTCCAAAAATTATGTTTCCAGAGAAATCTCTGAAGAAACCAATATTCACGTTCCAGAAACACTTGTCTCATTCTCATGTAAAAAGACTTCTTTCTGGGAAGATTTCTCCCAGCTTCTTTAAATCTTTCCAGCCTGCCACCAAGATCTCCCTCAGGAAAAATGATTCACCTGGTGCTCCCCCTGGGAAACAAAGAGGAGATGAACAGGACTTTCATAGAGAATTTAAAGGCTCAGTGCTGCCCTCATCTTGCTATAGAGGGCTGTAGGATCCCTCCTGTCAGAAAGGTGGCTTTTACTACAGCTAATGAAGATAGGCCATAGCATAGCTTAAAGTAATTAATAACATACCAGACTTCAGTGGCCAGGAAAGAAACTCTAGAAACAGCTAGATTGCTCCTTTATAGCTAAAACAGGAACTGAAAGTGTAAAAATGAAAGGTTCAGATAACGCCCCAGGCCCTACTGGGAATGATGCTTTGTTCTTTCATTCTGTCTCACTCCATCATCAATCTACACCAGTATTTTTCCTAGCACTCACTACAACCTTCTGCCACTGCTCAGGCACTTCCCTCACCCTCTTTGGTTCATGACTGAGCACTTGTATTTACATAAATATAATCCCCTTATGAAAACAAATCCTTACTTGTGAAGAAAACTAAATCTGCAGAGGCTCAAATATTGCATTTTACCTCAAGCTATGGGATTGCTCAACAGAAAACAGAAGAGAAAATGGTGCTCTAGACTATTCCTCAGTGTTGTTTGAACCCTTGAACCATTCCACAGCTATTTAGCAAGCACCAGACCCATATTTCACCCTCCCTTTTCCACTTCTGTAGCAAACACCATTTACTAAAAGCTCACACATAGGTCTGTTTTTTCCAAACCCTGCATGTAGCATGTACAATAACTTGCTCTCTTCCTCAGCGTTTTGGCCACACATCTTTCCCAAATGACTCTTAAGTTCAGCCTGCTCCAGCTGGGCATCAAGGCCTCATCTCATCTGCGTTTCATGTTAGGGCTGCATCTCCACATCACAGAGCGCTATGAGTTGTGACACACCGTCTTGGCCAGCTGCCACACCACAGATGCTTTGCACTGGGGAAGCCGATTTGCAGAAAGTCACAGGTAAAAATAGCAAAGCAGTCTGCAGCAAGGAGCAGAGAAAGCAGTTCTTGGTGCCCTCACATGAAAACAAATGATTTATGTCATTTGCTGGCTCTGCACGCAAACAGCGCATTTCCTGGCAATTTGCCTCTCACGGGAACATGCCTGGTCTGGCAAGGCAGAAACCTCAGCCACGAAGGGCAGCATGGCACAGCTGTTTGCCACTCTGTGAGCAGGGGTGAATGCAGCTGGATATGTTTTTCCAAAGCTGTAGTTGAATAAAAATAAACATTCATATCTCGGGCAGCCCAGGAGCACTGAGGGCAGTTGACTGATGGAAGGATGAGGAACAGCAGCAAGTTAATTTAGCCAGGATCTCCTGCAGCTTTGCTATGGGAAATGAGAGGAACATCCACAGCAAAAGCGTGCCACTGCCCCCAGCCCACATGCAGCAAGGGGGTACCAACCACTTTCTATCTCTAACAAACCCCTTTTTGTTCTTAAAAAAGTTGAAGCAAAAATAAAATGGACCATCTGTGGTTTACTTTGTCCATAGATGCTTAGAAATGTGATGGCCATGCAGCTCACCACCTCTTCTTAGCTCGAGCTTTGCTGGTGGGAGGGAGGACGAGAGGGAAAAGGAAAACTTGGGTAGGAAGAAGGGAGGCAATGCTGACAGGGCTCTACTATGTAGCTGCAATCATGAGACAGTCAAAGCTTTATTACAGGGAAAATGAGAGCTATTTCAGAAGGCTTCAACAAAAATATTATTTCTACCTCAAGGGAAATCCCTTTGCTTTTGCTTTCTTTTATAGAAGACAGTTACCTAACACATGGCTTTATATATAGGAATGGGGTCTTAGCAGGGTTTCTTTTTTGGTTTAAGTTTTGTATTGTTCCCATTTCTCTTTCCAGGCATTCTTCGCCTCCTCCTCCCCCCATTTCTTTTCTTTCAGAACAGTGCAGTTTTTTGGAGCTTTTGCAGTAAAAAGGCAGTTTGAGCAGAATGAGACCCATCACGTACCATGCCAGAAGAGCAGTGCCTCAAGAAATCACTGCAATTCAGAACATCTACCAAAAAGCACGCTTTTCAATATTTTATTTAAAAATCTGACCCACTTTGGCAATGGGAGCTTTGAGCATTGGCTTAAGTGAGAATGATATTTTAAGTTCAGCCTTTAAAAGCCACTGTTTAGATTATTAAAACTCTTGTGCCATACACAAGGTCTTTATAAATTGCAAGCAAGGCTGCCTTTACTGATGAATGAACTGCAGACGGATTTATTGAGACAAGGTCTGAAACTCTGGCTGCTTGGTTGAACTGCCTGGATTGCATTCTGCTTGCACTCAAAAATGCTGTCATCCCTGTCAAATTGCTGCCAAATACCAAAAGGTATGGGATTAATTTGACCACCCAGATTGCCCTGACAGCACCGGTTGGAAATGAGATGATTCAGCGCCCTGAAATATGCCAAGGTGTTCTCATGGAGTATTACACAGCTTCTGAAGGCAGAAAACCATACAAAAAGTCTGTCCTGCCTCAGACAATTTCCTAAGTTGAAGGGACTTCCACTTTTTAGAAAACTGAAAAACTCAGCTTTTTAGAAAACTGAGCCAGAAAAGACTTCAATATTATAATTTTGTTTCCATATTACAATATTGTTTCAGCAATAGAACATGAATTTCATTACACAGCTTCTTGAGAGATTACTGATGTTTCTGGATAGATGCTGGCAGATGGAAGTGTTGTTTCTTCAATATTTTACCACAGCATTGCACTCCACTACTAGTACTGCAATGTTTTAAATAGACTTGACCTTTGCACAAGTAGAGGATACCAGAAATAAGTAAAGAGTTTGTCATTATGGGATATGATACAAATTGCCAAACCGGGTCAGACAGAAGGTTCACCTTGCCCAGCCTTGCTTCTAGCAGTAGCCATCTGTAGTCAGTTGTGAGGGTTAAGGAAAGGAAATTGTACTGTGATTGCCCTCAGCACATCCTCAGCCTCCAGCACTCCTACCTACCACCCTCCTCAGCCACAGCTTGTGCCTACATCTTTTAATTAATGACAGATTAATTAACATACCTCTACCAGGGTATATTATTACTACCATGGAATAGCTGTAGAAAACTGACTCACATACTTTTAACTAGTCAGCCCTCCCAAGTCTTAGTATTAGATCACATGAGTGAAAACCACCTGAAATAATTAAACAGTGACCAACTGGTGGATCTCAAAAACCATTGGCAGTAAAGAACTATGGAGAAGCCTTCTGCAGCCTCAGCTAGACACCAGCATATGCTCTATATTCATTAATGAACTGGAAATACAACAAAATAACAAATCCACTATTTTATCTCTTTACACACTGCCAGGAAGACTGACAAAATAGATGAGATTTATTTAGAGCACTGTAGTTCACATAGTGATACACACACATAGAAACTGAGCATCTTTAAGTACAGCTGCGTACGTGCAAATAGAGATGATGCAGGTCAACCCTGCAAGACTAAAATCCACCCCGGAAATGACTGACTTTGAATAAAACATGTTCATAACAGGCAAGAAAAATAACACGACTTCACAGAGCGATGCTATGGCTAACAGGGTGGTGGGAGTGAAGGCAGGGAGAGAAGAAAAGAAGCATATAGTAAGTCACCTTCCAGCAGCCTCGCTAGTGCTGTGGAGGGGCAAGGGCATGACCATTTGCTGGGAGGTCTCCAGCTTGATTTCCTGCTGAGCCCCCCGGGTCCAATTTGGGCTGAAGCCTAAGAACATTAGAGAACAGAACTGTAACTGGCTTTGCAGCTTGCAAGAAGAGAAAAGTTGTCCAAGAGGCTGAAAAATTAACGCTCCCTGGTATTTCTTAATATGTTAGGCTTGCAAAGGTTACTGCATGGAGCTGGTAAGCCTTTTAGTTTGCCTCTTTAATTCTTTTTTTTCCACTTTTTCTTTTTCCTTTTCTCTTCAGCTATAACAAACACTATCTTGAGAGAAAGGGGACTGCTGGTCACCAGTTTGCATTTGTTGTGGATGCCCAGGAGGATGCTCAGTCAATGGGAGAGCCCAGCACTCTGCAGAGCCACCAAAGAGCTCCTACAAAAGGTGCCTTTAACCCAAGTAAAGGAATGGGGTAAGCCCAAGATGAGAGCATGGAGTGACAAAAGCTTAAGATACAGTGAATGAAACAGAGAGGACCAGAAAGAAGCCTCAGGGAAGTTGCTGATTTGGGCCATGGCCATCCCTGGATGTGCCTAAATAGGTGAGGAAAAATACTGGGTTTTTTTTCCTCTGTATACCTGACGGTGGTGTAGCTGAGAATTCATTACTGAATACAGGCCTTGCGCTTTTATTTCTAAGAGGTAGAAAAATTGGTGTGATTTCAGGAAAAAACTACATAAATTACTCAAGGACTGGGAAATATGCCATGGCCTGAGAACTTGATTGGAGAGGAAATGTGATTACATGGGATAAGTGCCTCTTTGGGGAGAAAAATGCCTGGTATAGAACTCCCCCCTGCCATTTTAGGGAAGACAGAACATGGAAATTAAAATGAGAAAACAGCCTGAATGTCTTAGAAAAGGTGAGAACTGAGCCCAAGCTTTACCAGGACTGATGGACCCTCTACCTGCTCCATCCAGGACAGGATGCCTCCCGGCTCTTCTAAACAAAAACGACAAGGTCCCGAGAACCCCTGTATGAAGCTCTGATACCCTGGGCACTGAGATGGTGATCAGACTGTCTCCTTCCTGAGTCCTCAACATTTGCAGTGGTTATTTGCACAGGGGAAGTGATGCCCTAAAGCAGCTATAAAACTAGGTAAGGCTGCCTGCTGGGAGCACCCAAGGTACTGCAGCAAGAAGCTGAGCTTTGCCTGGGGTGATTTATCCTGGCAAGGAAAAACTGTGTGGCTGCTGGTGACTGAGCTAAATTATCTCTGTGTGAAATTATATTTTGATCATCTTCTAACCCACACCCTAGATAAATTCAGAGCCACAAGAACCAGACAGGAGGGTGAGACTGCCAGTTACATGATGAAGGTTGTGCAGTTCCTTTAGACTCATTGCAAAGAAATCCTCTCAGGTTACAATATTGACCCATCCAGCCTACCAATAAGAAAGAAAAAAGCATCAGTACCCAATGCAACAGCCCAGGCAGCAACTGAAAAACCAACCACAACAGCAACACTAGCTCCTTCTGCTTAGAGGTGGTAAAACACTCACTGATGAGCAAACCCTATACATAGAATGGAATATCTGTTTTTCTTTCTCCTGCTTTCACGGTGCATTATCACCCTATTGCACTCAAGTGGAAAACCTTATGCTTCTACCTGCTGCTGTACCACTGCTATTAATGCTAAAACCCATCACAAATTGCAGTGACAAGTTCTTTTTGCTTACCAGCTATTTTAAGCAGCCTTTCTACCCGCTTTTTTTTCTAATTCACCTGCTTTTTTGCCCCTAAAATCCCTAAAATATTCTAAAGCAGGAACTTGAAAAATGCTTCGATGTCTGAAAGCTCAGTGGATCTTCTGGACTGTTATCCCCAGAACGGCTTTTCTAGCTCAGAGGAAAAAACTGGCATGCCCATGGTGACTTTTATGCTGACTATTTGGTGGCACTCAACAGCAGACTGCATGTGGGTTGGCAAAGACCTTTAACAAATGGGAGCTGACCATAAATTCAACATGCACCCATCTATACACATTCATACAAACTTCAATGGGTTAATAAACACACTAGTCTTTCCCCCCCGCCCCTTATTCTTTTGTTTTCTTTAGGCTTTACTTGGCAATACCCCCAAAACATACTAAGTCATTCATCCCTGAGAAAAGATTATGAAATATAAGACTCTAGCTACCAGCACAGACATAGATATAGAAGGCAAGGTTATTTATAGGGGTTATCTCAAACTTTTCCTTTTCTGTTTTCAAGAGTCAATGTTAGAGCAGAGCTGAAATTTTCAATACAGTGCTGCAGCAGGAATTTGGCACTCTCACATTCCTGAGGAGGCTGTCATGTTGTAAGATGTAAAAACTTGTATTTGTTAGGTAAACCAGCAGAACACATTAGATTTATAATAAAATAAAAACAGTGGTATTACTGATATAAAAAGTGCTTTGTAGAGTACAAACCCAGCCTGCTCTTACAGTTTGGTTGTGCTCCTTGAAATATGCTGCTGACTGCTGAGTTAAGAAAACTGCTCATGAGTACAGAGAAAGGTGTGAGACCCTCTGTGGTGCAGCCCACGCAGGGAATTAGTGCTGTAAAAAATGGGGCTGTTGCAGTGACTGATCAGCCATTTTGAATGGTAGGTTCATGCTAGGGAGGGACAACACTAACATAAATGAATTATCACTGAAGGATTTTATTAGAGCTATAAAATAAACTCCATTGTAAATGTTACAAATCTGAATTTTTGCAGGGTCATTTAAGAGGCATGCTGCTGGGAGCCTGCAGACAGCCCTCATACCTCACCAGCAAAGACAGGAGCCTTGAGCAGGACTGTTGGTATATACTGATTTACACTAGCAATACTGGAACCATCCCCTGTGTCATAAGGTTATTGTCAGTGATAGTGATTTGCATTAGAAAGTTTTAAATGCAAATTGATGCAAGAGCTCACAAGGAATATATAATATATATATACTTCTCAATATTTAAGGTGCTTTGACCTAAAGACCATACCACAGTTTGCCTGTACTACAAGTGCAAGGTGGTGTCTTCGGCACATCCATGACAGCCTACAGGTACCTTCCCCTTTTGCCAGAGGTGACCAACACTGAGCAGAAAATGCCTTCACACAGGGCACAACCACGTACAACCCATATGACACCACTTACCATATTAACACCACTTACTCCACAAAACCTGCAGTTACTTCTTGGATCATGGCTGGTTAAATTCTGCTAATCCAGGGCCTCACCTAACTCAACCCAGCTTCACTGGAAAGATGCAAAACTGCTGATGTGTCGCAGGTGTTTCTACTGCAAGACAAACCCAAATCAGAAGCCAAAAGCAGCATGTTTCTCAGAAAATCAAAGTTGGAAGTTTTACAGATTTTGAAGTTGAAGATGATGTACAAAAGCAGAAAATAACTTCCTTCTTTTTTTCTTCTGGTTAAATGTTTGGGTTCATTAACCTTGAAAGACTCTTACCCAATCACTTCTACAGTCATCTCTCACAACACCACTAATGTTACACTGTAAATTAGACAATTTTGCATCCTTCTGGCTCATCTAATGCCAAGAATTTGCTACTGTCTGGAATACCCTTCTGAGGGAATAACTCTCCTACTTTTTATAAAACATGGGAAATATTTCTGTTTTGACAACTGACTTCTGCTGTCTGAGCCTTAAGGTTCATTTTTCATGGGTGCAATTTTTTCATTTGCTAGTTAGTGATGCCTACACTCTAAATGCTTGCAAAATCCATTAATTTGTCAAGGGAAAAATAATGCCTCAACACATCTTTCTTATTAAACTCCAGCTATGTGATTTGTGGTTCTTTGGTATGGACAAAACTTTTAGTAGAGAAATTGCGTATATTAGCTTCCTAGATTTTGCATTTCAAAAAAAAAAAAGGGTAAAGGAAGTACTTGAATTCCCACACTGGAGTTCTGCATAATTTTTTGGTTTTGGCAAGAGACCTTTGGGCAAAGCTTTTAAAAGCAGAATCATACTCAACATGGATTCATTCAAGCAATTTAAAGCAAAAAGCAGGGCTGCTGAGAAAAAATTCTTTAGTCGACCTCAATAAATAGCTTACCATCCAGGAGCAGCATCTTTCTAATGAAAATATTTAAAAACTAGTTTATTCAACGGTACTTCGGGTTAATAAACTTTCAGAAGCTGGGTTTAAATATAATAATTTCTTTTAATCCTGCTAAATTCTTAACCTTCTGCAGCAGTTACTCATATAATCCAAACTGGTACTCTGTGCAGTGCTGAGCAAACGCCTCTGTTTCATCAATCTTATTTAATCATAAATGAATATTATTATTATATGACTATTATTTATTAAAGTATTTAACATCAAATTGGTTGGTTTGGGTTTTTTTCCCTTCACACAAGGTCTGAGGTTGTGGTTCCAAGATCATTAATGCTGGATCCGTACCCTACTTCTCTATGCAGATACAATACATTCTAATGGGACCTGCTTTTCTGACAGATTTAAGAAGGTATCAGGAAGAAGAGGGTGCATGATGCAGGCACAAAGTTAAATATGCTTTAAGAAGTCATTAGAGCTAGCTTATGCAAGAGGAACACTCTTATCTCCTGGGGCCACAATGTTTTCATCTTGTACCAAACGTCCTCAGGCCAAATATGACCTCATTCCCCCTTCACATGATACCACACTTCAGTCTTGAATTACCGTCTAATACTACACAGACCCATAAATGCATACCTATGCTATTAGCATTTATTTATTTGGTCTTTTTGCACTGGTTGTACATAAGCATTAACTCCAGATACAAGCAGGGGAAGACAGGTAAGTATTTGGTCAGCTCATATCGCACATGCATATCGTAGGTTTATTTTACAGCTATGCACTACAGAAACATGCAGTACCTGGTAATTCTCTCTGTATGAGATTTCCACCCCTGCCACAAGCCCTTGTGTAAGGGTGCTCAAGTCCAGCTTAGCAACAGGAGCCCAGATGGTGGCTTTTGTTGAGTTGCATCTAGGATCCTACAGCCTGACATTAGATCCATAGCCTTAGAAAACCTGCCCCATGCCACCAAGTACTGTCACAAGCTATCACTGGGTGCATCCGTCCTCAGTGTGGTTCTGCTGGACTGTATTGCATCTCCACTTCTAGAAGATTACAAGCCACAAAACAACTCTCAAGAGTCTACACCAGCTGTGAGACCCTTCATTCCTAAAACCCTACCAAAATTCTCAAGTTTCAGTGTACTACAGAGGGAGAAGGCAAGGAGGTCTTGTAGGACCCTGCTACTGCTTGGGACTAGGGAACTGGTGACCTGGAAATGCCCATTTAATCCCAGAATCACAGGATAGTTGTTGCTGGAGGGCACATTTGAAGACAATCTGGTCCAACCTCCCCTGCATATTCAGGGCTGCTGAGAGCCCAGGACTGTGTCCAGATGACTTCTGAGTATCAAGAAGGGTGGAGATGTCACAACCTCCCTGAGCAACCTGTGACAATGAAAGTGTTTCCCGACGGTTTTCTTTGTTCTTTAAAAGAACTGAGAGCAAATTCATAAAGTTATTTTTCAAGTGGGATCATTTTCCCAAGTTGTTAGCTGCTTCAGAAGTCTTTACACGACAAAAGTTGTGATTGCTGCTCTCTCTCCGTCTGTTCCAGATCCCACCTACTGTATAGAGAGCTCCTCCATGGTGTCATTGTCCTCCTTACCCTCTCATTGCCTGCTCCTGTGCCCCACACCAGTTCGAAGAGCATTTACTTGTTCTTCTCTTCAGACCTCTCACTTCAGCTGACAGCTTTGCACATAGTAGGGAAGAGCAGTACAAAGACAATGCTGAGAATCCTCCCACCACTGCAGCGTAGAAATGTCCCCTTTTCTTACCAAGCAGCAACAGTACTGATGTTTGCCAGCAAAACATAATGATTGCCAGGTGCTGCTTTGGCTGGTTATCTTCCGCAAAGGTACCAAGTAACACTGATTCAAATGTGTTTTTTCAGAAAGCTAGGAAGCTAAACACAGGCACCCCCAGGCATAAGAAGTGCCTCCTTGGTTGAGAGCGCTGCATAAAGCAAGTTTGCACTCTGCTGGATCAAAGCCTGTGCCAGGGGAACATACTCCCACAGACAAAGAAAAAGCTGTTTTAAAGGTATTCCTGAGCTGCTGCCAGCTCAGCATTATTACTAATCCAAACACAGTGTGAGGCAGCTGACCCAGACCACAGCACTGGGGTAACCCTGCGTTGGGGCTGGCTTTTGGTGCCAAGGGGGCTCTGCTGAACCAGGCAAAAGGCCCTTGCACTGCTTTGGCAGAAGGTTTTTACTCATCCGTACCACCTTGCTTTGTCCCTCCATTGGACACAGCTGTACTTGACCTTTCCATGTACTGGAAAGCACACAGTACTCCACAGAGTCACAGATTTAGTGAGGGAACCTGGTAACATGTATTGGTGACTCATTGCTAGTCATGGTTAAGATGAGGATCAATCAGCAGCAGAGAGGACAGAAGGGAGGGAAAGGAGGGAAAAGGAGGGTTAGAAAAACAACAGAGAAGGCTCAGAAAAATAAGGGGGTGTCTTCCTGGACTGGAGGAATACGTATGAAAATACTGCTGTGGTCCACCAGTCATGGTAAGACTCTGGGATGCTCATCAGGACACTTTAGGACTGAGTTAATTGATACTGTTTATTAACTCTTGGAACTTAACATGTTTTATTCAAAACAAATGTGCCTTTTTGATCCAGATCATGAAGATTTGATGTTATCACCCACTGGGTCAAGATAAAATGTGTAGTGAGGTGATAGACCATATATTTTGAAACCCTGTATCTTTCCAAGCAGTTAACAAACTGTTATTCTATATCTGAATGTACCAGTATTGTCTCCCTGTTAAGGTCCCCAGGCTACAAGTATTTGGATTATAGGCTGATGTTCAGCCTACTGGCTGGGGAATACCGCCAAAGAGGCAGTTTGGCCTAATGGGAAGATGAAAAAAAAAAAAAGAAAAAAAGGAGCAACAAACCAACCCTGTGAAGAAGAAATACACACAGAAAGAAACAGCAGCAGTTGAAGTCAGAAGATAAAATTACTATATTTAATAATTATTAATATATTTAATACGCAAACTTGAGAAAATTTGTGCTATCCATATGCTTTTTCTGATTCTACTCATTTAGGACTTTTTCTCTCTCAAGTCTGACTGCAGAACTGCATTGAGAGAGTAAACAAACACTTTCCTCCCTGTCTTACTGGAATGAGAAGTGTTCAAGTTCATATTACAGATTTTTCTTTTTTTTCCTTTCACACATTGATATGTAGCATTGGCTTAAGGTGCCTTGTGTCTCAGTTTAGCCCTGTCAGGTCTGGTTTCATTATTAACCTTTTGGGAGAGTCCTTCAGGCAAATGCCAGTGCATGAGGACTCCTCTACCTTACAGCTGCCTTTGGCACATCACCTGATTACAAGGCATTAATGTAATGGGAACCTCTCTGTTGCCTCTGGGGGACTTTGCAAAATCAGCTGGAGATGTTAAGGAAATAAATCACGTTAAGAACGCATGCAATGGTGTGCCTAAAAGTTCACCAAACTGTTGTTCAGTTGCTAGAGTTATGCTCAAGTTCCTCCTTAAAGGAGCAGCTGGAAACTAGAAATAGTCTTTCCTACCAATTTATCAAAGAAAGGAACATGAAAAGAGAAAAACCAATGGGGAATTAAAACATAAGCTATTACCTAGAAGCAGAGATTTTCTGAGATTTTGCAGTTTTGTTTGATGAAACTGAAACCTGCAGAATGGAGGATGTATCTGGATTTACATAAGCTATTCTATAACAGAAATAATATGCGATCAGTGCAACACTGAGAACTGCTCTAGCACAACCGGCACACTGCCCTGTTCAGGAAACTCTGTGCCATGCCTGGAGACATTCAAGGCTGAGCTGAATGTGGTTCTGGGCAACCTGATCTAGATGATGATGTCCCTGCTCATTGCAGGGCAGTTGGACTAGATGACCTTTGAAAGTCTCTTCCAACCCAAACTATTCTATTGTTCTCTACAATATTAATACTACTGCAAAATACTGTCTTGCTATAAGAAAAGCTATTTCAAAGAGTACCTGGAAAAATCTTCTGCCTAACCAATAAGTTTATATATATATTAAAAAAAAAAAAAAGGCATTTTTTAAGGTTTAACAGGTTCCTAAATCTGTTGCTACCCCAAGGCTTTTTCAAGTAGTACGCCAAAATCCAGTACTCCATTTGTCATTGCAGAAATAAAATAGACTGAAAAAGAAACCCTATACATCTCTCATATCCATACTTCTTAATCCAGACTTTGCTCATTGCAGTCTGTTTAGGCGAAAAAGCACCCAGGCTATTTAAAAAAGAGCATTATTTTAACTCCTAGCATTACAGTCTCTTAAGTATGCTGGGATTCATTAGGATTTTTCAATGTATTTATAGACTCTGATTATAGAAAGCACACAGAATTTCTTCCCCAATTTCTTTTCAGCTAAACAGTAGAAATTAATTTTGAAGGTCTGTAGCAATATCTGCCTTCTAAGTAGAAGATGAACCGGAAACCTAGTATAAACTAGAAGCCATGCATCCAGGTCCATAACATATTGGGATGCAAAGTTAGAGCCCAGTGATTTCAAATGACAGTTACTTTTCTTTCAAATTTCCAAATGCCATTGCCATTTTCAATCTTTAATAGCTGAAATGGCAGTTAAGGGTATGGAAAATTTCTCATGGAATGGAAAATTACACATAGACTGCAGAATAATAATGGCATTTAGTGCTTACGGCACATAATGTTTCACAATTCTAAAGCACTGTATTTACAGGCGTCAGCTCAAAAAAGAAACATGATGCCTCAGGTCTGTTAAACCTCTATTAAACTCCTCCAGATGCTATAAATATGTCCAAAAAGCACTGTTGCTTCATAGCTTCTTGTTCAGCTTTGCCCTGATTCAGCCCAATCCAGTACCAGAGGTGCAGACAGAAGTTGAGTTTTGCAACGCTGAGGTTTCAATGTGCCAGTAAACACTGTGAGTACCGCACCATTTCAAATGGCATCCCTATTTGGAAATGAAGAAAGGAAAGATTAATTCATGCTGAAGGCAGAGCTGCAATACCTAAAACAGTCCTCTGAACAGGAATTACGACACCTTAACCCTCGTTCTTGATTAACTATGGAATTCATCTCCACTATCATAAATACATCTCAGAAGAGCCCAGGAACACCAGCTCACAGACAGTTCCCCAATGTGTGCTGGTTTTACAGCTCGATGGAGCTGCAGATCACTTGCAGAAAAAAAATTACTTGAATTATTTAATGAATATAAGTTGCCATCTCCACTCAGGGAACAGTCAGTGACTCAAATCACAGAACCAAGTCAAGTCACCCTAGAAAACCGCCTGTCCACTTGAAAATATGTCCTGAACCTTCTAACCTGGAGAAACACCTCTCCGGCTGCCCTACCACCGGGTCAGTGGAAGGGCAGGTTGACAGTATTTACTCATTTCTGTGCTTTGTACTGTACGTACAAACAACACTTTGTCCTTCAAGCTCCTTACCCTGCCTCATACGTTTTACTGTGCACAGCCATAGCTACAAACTCCCTACATACCAAGGATGGGGTGCAGCACCGGATTCACCCCCATGTGTTTCTATTAAATACTGATAAGGAGGAACAGCAGACAGAGTAGGTCTGAAGCTCTGCTAATACAGACAGGCTGGAGCCTAAGTGTAATTGAGGGTGCACCTACCTCTAGCAGTAAACAGTCCTTCATACAAACAGTCCATCAAACCCAAAGTCTTCTTAAGTATAAACTGAATAGCTAAATGCCTCCTTTTACACTCACATGCCAGAATTAGAGTCCGAAGGAGGAAACTCATTAATGCAATTGAGACAGCCAGAAAAAAAAAAAAAAAAAAAAAAAGCTTTAGAAAACAACCACTGCCTACTGAAGAATTGTTTTGCTCTTAGGTTAACAGAATACCCATAGCCCATCTGAGTAGAACCATCTCCTCTTGTCACCACTGCATCTTTCATTGTTGCTTTATGTGAAATTACAATGGGGTGACATCCCACTCAAACAGTGGATGAGGATGTGCCTAGGACACTAGATATTCTCAGCAATGCACAGCTTTCCAGGCATGCTGCCTGATGTGCCAAGGCTGGAAAAGAACTTTAAATGTGAACATGTGATGTCCCACTTAAACCAGCAGCAACCTTCATCACATCATCATCTATAGAGACAGTGAATCTGGTCTTGGGTGGCTAGGGAGGTGATAAGGGAGAGGTTTTGAGAACTTTAAAAAGGTCAACAGTAAGGTATGTACTACAAATATCAACTTCTTCACCCTTAGAAAATAGAAATAATTAAGTCAGTCTGGACTTAATCCTGTTTGATTGCAGTAGGAAAGGCAAAGGGGTGCAGATACTGCAGCCTTTCATCCTGACAGCAGCAACCAGACAACATTTGCACATTGACTCCTGTTGGAGGAAGGCAAAGAGTGTGCACAGGGCAGGAATAATCACACCGCCAGCATTTAATATTGCTTCTGCAGAGAAAGGGAAGAGGTCAGTGCAAATTTAATCCCAGGACAGAGAAACGATATTCTTGTTCACATGTCAGAAAGAGCACATTAATGTTATTTACAGACCCTTGCCACTGCAGACCCATGAAAGGGACTTGGTAGACTCATGCCTTCTAATGCAAGGGCTAAATCTGTGTTCACCAAAGCAACAACTGCTTCTTTTCTGGTGTGTAACTGACTGTACAAGATCCGTTGTGTCTTTTGCTCCCTGCATTCCGATATTTGAAAATGGAAGCACAGGCCGAAGTGACAAGCGTCATCATTACCCCTGACTGTTCATAAGAAAAGGACATTATTTCTTTTAAAAGTATTGGGTTATTATGTAATTACATTACACAGTGCAGAAAGTAAAAAATAATTCAAAATATTCCATCTACCAGGTCTACATACTGTAAAACATTTATGTAGTTTTCCTATTACAGCTCTCTAAAGAAGAAAAAGGAAAAGTTCAACCCAGCCGTAACATTGATGCCATATAACACTCTCTGTACTGTATCAAGATTTGCTAAGAGTTAAAATTGATTTTGACATGTAAGCTTATTGCAGACAAATTAAATGTGATTAATTTTGCATTGCAAAATAGAATTTAAGTTCTTGAACACTGAAGATGTCCAGGTATAAACAAACAAACAAAGCTCCAGGCTGTATCCAGCACATTGATATCCAGTGTCACTGGTGTCTGCAAATACATGTAGTGGAATTACATGTAACAAAAAGGAAAAATATTCTACTAACTTCTCCATGGTTGATAGTCAACCTCTATTAGTCAATGCCAGCAGATCAGATCTGGCTTTCAAGTCCTAAAAAAGAAATAAAAATAAATGTAATTCTAGCAAAGGTGCTTGATTTTTTCAGAGCAAGGGTCTGCCTCTGCAGACTGTTGCCTGTGGTCATATTTCTGTGCCCTGCTGAACTCGTGGTAGCTAATACATTTTTCTTCATGGATCCTGACAGAAAGGGTACATGTACATTATGATATATGGTGGCTTGTACATGACTGCATACAATGATCTGACACTATTTTACAAGCTTTTAAAAATGCCTTCAGACTTTGATAGTTTTAACACATAGCATTTTAATGTTGCATGATCACTGAAGAATTTATGATGGCCAGACACTGCTTCTCCCAAAAATAAAAAATATCTCTACCTTTCCATGAAATAGCATTTTCAGAAATACCCTTCAAGGTAAATTTTTGAGTGTGCAGGGACTGCAGCTCAATTATTGCCCAAAAGCAGCTGAACTGGAGGAGCAGAAGGGAGATGTGACTTCCTACCCAAGCTCCTTTTGGCTGGATTCTGTACACAAGCCCTTGTCCTTGACACACTCCTGAAAATGACTGATTCTTTGGTAATTCTCTCTTCTTCCACCAGCTAAGCAGGCAGAATGCTTAACTGCAATGGCATATCATGGAGCAAGGGCTACAATTCAGCTTGAACACTGCTGTAAATCTTACACCACTTTCTAATTAAAAGCACATAACTATTCACAGGGCTATCTAGGACCTGCCATGGCACTCTTACAAAGCAGGCAAGTTTAAGATGAACGACCTGATAACTCTTTTTCCAAGTGAGATTCATAGTGGGTCCTGCAGATTGTCGTGTAACTTTACCACAGTGACTGGCCAAAGAATTACTGCCCAATTTCAAGCCTAGAAAAGACATTAGATCATTCAGTATGATCTCTTCTGTAGCACAATACATTAAATTTTATCCTGCTACTCCTGTACAAAGCCCAAGCTTGTGTCTGACTACAGCATACATTCACTGTACCTCTAACAAGAGCTTGATTCCTTTTACCATACTTTATAACTCAGGTGACCCACACTTGACACTTTTTTTTTCATTATCACATTAAATGCTGATCAGCCTTTTAAGATTCCTTCAGTATTTCAAGCTCTATTTGCTTGCTTGTTTTACTACTTAATAAATTGTTACATCAAAAATCCCCTCAATCATTTGCAGGTCACCTGGGAGCAAGCTATCTAATCCTGTTGATTTAAAACTATTTTTTATCTGTAGGTATTGTGTAGTATTTGTTGCACTGCAAAGGCCAATAACTTCACACTAAATGAGTGCATCTGCTTCTCTCCAAGAAAATCTAGAAGCCATTCTTAAATATCAGCATTTATAACCTTTCCAATGCAAGCTCGCAATGAGAACAGCACTCTCAGGGTTTCCTTCAGTTTTGTAAAGGGGACTTAGGAAGGCAGTCTATCAAGGTCAGCAGAAGAGGTGGTGGTTAACTCAAGATACTAAGAGGGCTGTAATAGGCAATAATAAGATGGAACAGCTTGAAAAGCCTAAAAGCTATGAAAACTCACTCAGCATCCTGAAATACATGGGCATAAAAAGATGCACTCTGAAAAGATGGCCCTCTTCACAAGGGCTAGCAATCCTAGCGTTATAATCATAATGCATTGGCAGGGGCAGCACTTCCATCAATGATGCGCCACCGCCTGCACCACACTCCCTGACAGAGGACCACAGTCATTTTCAGACATGACAGAGCTGGGCAGATGTCACTGTAAAAATAATAAAACTTAATTAACATTTTTCTCTCTTGGCATCACACAGGGAAAATATCTAGAAGTCAATCATAGAAGATTTTTTTCTTATAGGGACTTTGTATAGTTATAAAATTTAGATAAAGGTTTTATTGGGGCACATTTTGCTCATGGTTTTTTGGTTTGTTTTTTTTTTTTTTTTGTAATAAACTATAATTCCTCAAAATTTCAGTTTCAGTAAGTGTTTCTTTTCCTCCTAGGAAATAAATGAAATAAAAGGTTAAAGGAAACAGCAAAGGTTCTGATTGTCAAAAGCCACCTATAACAACATATAAGATTACATATTGCACAAAACAATTTTACACAAAAATTAACAGCAAGCATACACATCCCTTTGTATAACATCCTTATTCCTCTCTGCTTGGTGTACAGAGACATAAAAAGCAGTGAGAAGTTTCTAAAACTCCTTCTACCCCCTTGGTGCTCTTTCCCATCTATTCCCATCCATTTGTTCAAATGGCCTCAGGGCCACAAAATTCTCTGTAACTCAAGGAAGTAAATGTTGATTTACTGTGAAATATCTCCTGTGGCTCACAACCCTATAGCAAAGGCATTGTATTATTTATTCTGTTAAGTAAAACAAAGTTATTGCAATACAGCAATGGAAAATTTACACTATTTTCTTAAACACGGTTTTGTTACCTCTCAGCACTCTGCAGCTCCTGAACTTTCTTGCTGTTTAGCACATAAGGGCAAATGCCTGTTTACTCTCACAGGCTCCGCACTGGGTCTCTTCTACCTCATTCCTTGCTGAAATTGTTACTCAGCCAGTGATTTTCATTGCCTGCAAGCATTCCTCTGAAGAAGTTATGCACAAAAAATGTAGCAATCCACATTCTTTAAAAATATTTTCCTGAGAAGTAGTTCAAAAGCATTCATTTTCTGAACCTTCAAAAATAATCGTGCACTATTTGAAAGAACAAAAGCATTACAGTGAATATTGATTTGGAGAAAACTCCAGGAATAAACTTGCCAACGAAGTTGTCCAAGTTGACAAGCAGGTATTCTTTATTGCGGC
>WYDI02007932.1:0-18670 GCA_009867235.2 Psittacus erithacus | reverse complement strand
TCCAGGAGAATCTGCTCCAAGATTTTGCCAGGCACAGAGGTGAGACTGACTGGTCTGTAGTTCCCTGGGTCATTCATTTTCCCCTTCTTGAAAATGGGCTTATATTACCCTTTTTCCATAAAAATTTGTTTCATACTTAACTTTCTGTAGAACCAGCAAAAGCTAGTGAGAGCTCCCATACTATTCTGCAGGTAATGAATCCTGTAAAAATGCAAAATTTTGCTACAGATTTACAATTCAAAATATTAATATTTAAGTTATTTTTGTATATTGAGCATATTTGCACCTCTAACATTTTAGCTGTTCCAGTGCTTTATGGTTTTTGTTCACTGATTGGGTTTTTCACTTGTTCCTCTCAGTTTAAACAGGATTCAATGAAATCAAATTCTGCTGAAGATGTGATATCTAGAACATTTCCTAGATTAGTAAAACTTGGAAGATGGTAATATGCAGGTGCTCTAACAGTTAGCACTCAATAGTCATAAAAAATACGTTTAGGTATTTGAAGATGCAAGATTACATGCATGCACCATAAAACTTCATCATACTCCTCTGTGAAAATCATCTCAGTTTTGCCCTTAGAGTCCTAGGGGATGTCTGTGTCATGCTACATAATTTCTGCATCAACACTGCTGTAACACACTGTCACACATGCCAGAAAATTTTTCACGGGCAACCCACAGGTTCATACGTGAGCTGCCTGTGAAGCAATCAGAAGTATGGAGAAAGGCAGAAGTAAAGCAGGATGTACCCAGTTTATGAACATTATGCAACCTGCATGGGATATTTGTATTCTTAATGGGCTGGTCCTAATTCACTTACCTTCCTGTTCCCTCTCTACTATACAACAGGCTGTATACCTCTCTGACAGCTGAAGTCTATGTCAGTGACAGTACTAATCCCTGTCGTGTCTGCCCTCTCTCGTTGTTCTGCCATGGCACCAATATCATTTGAGTTGGCATCCTAGCAGAAAAAAAATATGCACTGTGCAGCATCCATCATCGCCATCTTTGTCAGCATGTGTCACCAGGGGTAATGAATCATGAAGAACCTGTTGAACCCAGAAGTGAACCACTGTTATCTGCAAGTGGATTTTGTTTTCCTTTGGGAATAGTCCTTCATACTCAGCTTTATTACTCACCTTCCCAAAACTGCAACCCATATCAGAGAAAAAAAAACAAAACATCACACACACAATTTTTAATTTAAAGAATACAGCTAGACATTATTATATGTAATAACATGTAGGCATGCTTATTTTGCACATAGACTTTGAATATCTGAGCAGAATTTGAGGAGCTGTTATCTCACAACCGCTGTAGGTATGAGCAGTGTTTTCATTTAGGAGAGGTGTCAAACATTATGAGGATATAAATAAAACAAAGTAATTATAAACTAATTAGAACAAAGTTGGACCTTTCTGGGTTACTTGCTGTGATCAGAACAGTTAGAACACCCTCTTTTTCCAGACAAACATAAATGAAAATGTGCTGAAAGAAAACATGAATCCACTCGAAACAGTGATGCCCCCTTCCCACATCAGAACTCGGAAGTGTCTTGAAGTGAGCATTGGGATTCTGGTGGGTAGCTGATGCTTGATCTTGGCCTATATCCACTTACATGAGCTGAAGCTGAGAAGCATTTGTGTATTCTCAGTCATTATTTTTTTCTATTAATCTTAGCCTTTAGACCCCTTTAAAATCTGGGAAAAAAAAAAATAAATAAAAGACTTCTGAGAAATGACACCAAAATGAAGAACACAATGTGCACATAAAAGGTGTTAATTGTCATAACTGATTCTGGAGCCATTACAGTAGTGACTCAGTATCCTAGTGAATGGCATAAATTGAAGTAATGAGAAATGAACTCATTTACTCCAATTTATTGTTTTCCAATGTTATTTTTATTTCTTTGTGGATCACTGTAGAAAGGGAAAATGAGCTGGGAATGGTGGGCATCTGCTCCTAAGACAGCAGTGAGGTCCTGCACGAAGCATGCTGACTGGACAGTACAGATAACATAATGCCATGTGCTCAAACACACAGCCATTCTCTCTATAACATTTTTTTCCATAAGTACAGTTGCAAACATTACATAATCACCTGTAATTTCCCCTTGCCACTTCTGGAACACCTCCGCACAAGATTATATGCCTTGACATCCTGAATCCCTGAGAGGCTTTGTTGCTGGATGCACTCTTTCATTTTTCCCTAAAATAAAGCAGCTCAAGTTGACAGTGACCATGTGAATGTGCAAGAACTAAAAAGCCACAATGTTCTTCCTTCTTACTGGAGTTTACTATGTTCCACCCCAGTAAGTCAGAAAAGAATAAGTAAATAAAATTGATTGTCATATGATATATGACTGAAGAGTGAAAAATAACAACACTGACTTAAGACTGATTTTACTACAGACTTAAATAGAATGTTACAGTAACACAGACAGCTTTGAAATTCTCATCCAAAGTTGTCTCTTTTCTTACATGAGCATTCCTTTTCCATTCTGGCCAAATTGCTTGGAAAATAGGTACAAATGCTTTTAAGTATGGAATTATAAATACTTGTAAAATTAATAAGTAGTATCAAGCATCATGGGAAAGGATTTTAAGGTTGAGGTTACAGCAGAGTGAAGGTATGCACAGCTAGCCAGTGTATAGCAGGCCAACATCAATATTTTAGGGTTTAGTTGTATCTCTGGCTCTGCTTTCAAGAAAACATATGTCCTGGTGTTAACAGCAGTGTCTGATAAGGAGCTGAATATTAGGAAGTGAAAGATTAGAAGACAGTGCTCTGAAGAAGTGTTGTGTTGAACCACATTCATTTTTTTACTCAGAGGAATCATTCCACCCAGAATTTTTCTCTAACCAGTGCTGTTTATTGCAGTATAAGATTCAGGGATCTTCTTTTAGTCTGAAAGTGAATTAAAATAACAATGCTAAAACCTTAAAAATTCTGCTTGCTTCTTTCCTTGTACTCTCTTCCTCATTTTAAATGACAGGCATGAGATTAGTGGTTTACGCAGTATGTCCCGAAGATTAATGTTTCCGAGTGAGCTTAGAGAGCTGTTTCATTTGATCAGCTACCGGAATTTCATATTGCAGTAGGGAAAAGAGAAAAAAAAGAAAGAATCTAACAGTTCTAAACGCTGTTGAGGTTAAAGATAGGCTACAGCACCAGTCTTCCCTTAGCAGTAATGATAGATAACAATTTCTGAGACTAAAGAATGTTTTGTTTGCTATATTAAAGCAATTGACTCCAATGTCCATAATTTAATTCCAGATTCAGGAATTCAATATTCTATTCCTTTGCAACCTTCTATTTTCAGAAACTGTGTGATAAAGATGGATTGCAAAGCTTAACAAAAATTGTTTCAGTTGAAAATACATGCTTCTATTGTGAATATTTTCACGCAAAAGTACACATGTATAAATGTATGAGGGAAAAACAAAGCACAGAAACCTTGGGTAGGAGTTGGCAACCTGGGTGAAAATTTTAATCTTAGGGGGTGCAATAGGGGTGGTGTGTGTTTAACATCATGACCAAGTTGCAGAAGAAACACTATGGCTTCAAATGAGACTCAATACAAAAATAAGGAGTCTGAACTCCTTACAGGAATCTGACATAGGCCCCAAATGCCTTTTTGAAAGAGAATGTCCAATGGATGTCCATTGTCTTGTCTAGCTCTAAGTATTTCTTATACCAGCTACAGTAGAGGATAGTTTCTGAAGCCTTTTTTACAAACATTTGTGCTGTGTGTTTGTGTGGTTTGCTCAAAATAATCATATTCTGAAGAAATAAATTGGAAATATCATGGTTCCACAGATGTCTGGGGAAAAGAATGGTTCCACAGATGTCTGGGAAAAAGAATTAGCTCACTGTGGAGTTCTTGGTTCTTTTAAGTCTCTGAGCCAGAATGACATATTTTCTTTGTGGGTAGTAGAGATCTACTTTTTGTATGGCAAGCTACTGTAGACAGAAAATGTTACTGGGAAGCTTAGAAGAACGTGGATCCACCTAACATAAGATGATGAATGACCAATTTGAGAGCTTCACTAGCACTGTATATTAATATGCATAGTAATTTATAATTCTTTAATATTAAACTGGAATGCATCAGATGGTCTTTTTGGTAGTACCTTTGATATTCAAACTTGATTTAATGAATTCTAAAATAATTACCTTATTTCCTATGATTCTACATGATTTTTAGTAACCTATTGCAATGTTTCCTGTTATTGATTCATGGTATATGTAAATTAATGTCATTAATAATATGTAGTACATCTTCAACCACTTGTGAGAGAAACTCTGAAGCACCATATAATACCTGCATGCAAGACCAGATGTAAATCTATAGGAGTAAATGGCAAATATCCAATAAATTGCAGGGAGAAGGATGAGGTTGTATGCTTAGAGAAAGGGTTTCTGATATGAATTCTGTGATTTTTGGTTATTACTGATGGCAAAATGAATAGTGATTGAAAAAGGTTTTGAGGGGATGAAGGGTGGAGGGATTGTGAGGCAAAAACAGAGCTCCTTTCTCATTCAGAAACATTTTTTTATTAAAAAAAATACACCAATGTGATATATTAGTAAGAATAACAGAGTAATCAGATATTTATGATGTTGTTAGCAAGGTTGTTCGAAGTTGTAGTGAGTTCCAGTTCCAGTTAGTACCAGTTACATCCTAACAAAATCAATATAGGAAGAAAGATAAAAAATCATACTCCAGGATTTAAAGTAATCCTAAACTACTTAGAATTTTAGGAAGAGGGTTGTGCTGAGACGATAAGAGAATGGAGGGAAAATTATCTTATTTCTAACTAGTCTGAGGTTCTTGCATCTCCTTCCAAAGCATCTGGGGCAGTTGGAGGCAGAAAACTGCATTATACAAACCATCAGGCTGACAAGTTATTGCATTTTCTCTATTCTCACTAACTATTTCCATATTTTCCTTGCAGAAACACTAAAGAAACTCAAATAAAACAGCACTGCATATTGTTCATTTTGAAGCTTGTCAGTATTTCCAATTTTTAAATGTCCTGTATTTGCAAAAGGCTTCTATGCTGTTGTAGTTTGGTTGTCAAATTGAATTCACTGGGGGACTTCATGCACTGGCAATGAGAAAGAGTTATTACATGTCTAAGATCTAAACATTGCTAATGCAGAAATGTTGGATTTGGCATATCATTTGTTTGTAATTCACCTCCACAATAATGTTTCCCCCTCTAGGCCAAATTTCAGCAAAATTATCTCCACTTCTGCCATCATTTTATTCAACCCACCCCTAGCCTGTTAATAAGAACAGTAGAATTTAGATTAGTATGTTTTACAGTGGTTGTGTTACAAAGCAAAACTTTCCAGAAACATAATATGTAATATATTGCATATAAGGAAAAAAATATTTACAATAAGTGTGGCGAGACATTTCACTCAGTTGCTCAGAGCAGCTGTGGCTGTCCCATCTGTGGAAGTGTTCACAGTTAGGTTGGACAGGGCTTTGAGCAACCTGTTCCGGTGGAATGTGTCTCTGTCCATGGCAGGGGCATTGGAATTAAATGATCTAACCCCTTCCAACCTAAACGATTCTGTGATTTTATGATTCCATATTTTGGGATACAAATATAAGACTTGTGCTATGCAATTCCAAAAGTATATTTGGAGCTTGAAAAAAACATCTTATATAAATCTCCTAATCCAGATAAACCTGGAACATGAAGACCATGGACAGAAAGAGGGTATATAGAAAGGAGAATTTACCAGCTGGAAGTAGTTGAGAACAATTGCTTGGGGCAGGGGGCTTGTTGAAGTGAGGTAGGGTCAAGATCACAGTGAAAAGAACAGGAAAGAATAGGGACAGACAAAGAATAAGGATGAAATTAGGCATGTTTTGAAGAGGAATAGTAGATAGTAGAAATATATATTAATAGTATATATATGGAATAGTATATGGAAATATATATAATAGTATATAGTGGAAATATATATAGTGTAAATAGTATATAGTGGAAATAGGGGAAAGTGGTGGAAGTGCACTTGGGGCTGCAGAGGTCCATTCCTGTCCTTCCTGAGAGCTTCCTTTAATCTGTGGATGTCATTTTTCAAGACTTGGTGAAATCCACAGCATGATTTCTCTCTGATCTGTTGTTGGCCTGGATGAAAGCCTCTAGCTTGTGGGAATATCCCAAAGGTCAGACTTACCCTTGAAGGTTTTGGCAGCAAAGTTCAGGATATTAAAAACATGCTTACCTCTCACTGATGACTGTTATGCCAAAAACCCCAGGGGCAGAAGCAGCTACAGTAGCCAGCCTTTCAGAGAAACATACTTTGCCCTCCCACCTAACAGTACCTTGAAGGTGCACATCCACACCTTCTGCCCCACACCATCCCCTGCTGCGTCTGCCCCATGCTCCTGGGATGGCTGCTTCCTCCTGCCCAAACTAGACCTCAAGTCTGCTGCAACGTGCAGAATGATCTGTGCATTAAAAAGCAAATCTGTGGGAAATATTCTGCTTATGCCACCCATAAAGACTTGGGAATACTCACTTTTCAGAATTATGAGAAAATGCATTTCAAATGTAAGCAAATTTTTCTAGAATGTCAAAAAAATATGGCTAATAAATGCAGACAAAAAATTTGGGGCAAAATATTGTGATGATTATTTTAGGAGTAATACATTTTGTTTGTGTTTACATTAATAAAGTTAACCATCTGCAGGAAGAAAACTGGGAAAGACAAAAGTATTGAGGCAATGGGGATAATGAATTCTTTTGTATAATACAGATTTCAATTATCATGAAAAACTATTGCTTGGAGCATGAAGCTAACATTAGTAGGAGTGTTAGATATAAGGCTGTGGGGCAGAGAAGGTAATGAAGCATAAGGGGGGGAAGAGTATTTTGAGGAAGAGTTGAAAATTACTGAGGTTCAGGGCATGTTCCCTGGAATAAATCATAGTGAAATCTAAAAGAGGTAGACGAGGGACTTTCATATGTATCCCCACTACACTGCTTAATGTTGCTGCTTGGTGCTAACTGCAGTGCTAAATATCTCAGATATGTAGTCAACATTAAGCTTTGTCTGACTCTTTGACAAACTATCTTTTGTTACCAAAGAAAAGCAGCAGTTTGTTGGCTGCTGCCCTGTAATGACCGTGATTGATCTGAAAGAAGACAGGTGCTCTATTTTCCTCTTGTAAACAATGTCTTCACTGTGATCAAAGAAAGGTGCCCCTTGCACACTTCACTGAAAAAAGCTGTAGCTCAAGGACCAGTTCTGCTTCCTGTTAATAGCAGCAATGAGAAAGAACAGTGCAAGCAAGGATTAGGAATCCCTGCTTGAACTTTTTTTTCTTTTTGGCTGCCTAAACTTACATTAAAGACAGTTGTCTGCTTTCCTGAAGACAGAAGAAAGTTCCTGATGTACTTTTCCATTGTTTTTCTATATCTTCATGGCAATGTTAATCTTCTGCATATGCAGAATTACCCAGTCCATGCGTTACAAGTACCTGGCACATAGAAATCTTGTAGTCTGGGTGGGAAATAGAGCAGCTGAAAACTTGATTAAATTAAAAGGATCTTCTTACAAGAAGACTATATTTACCTGCATCTATAGTTTGGCTCTGGTGCAGTGAAATGCTCATGCGAGACAGCTAACTTCATGGCTGCCACGGCACAAACCCAACTATGTATTTTCACGGTTAACACTATGAAACTCGTGCAGCTCTTACACCTGGTCTGCAGATAAGTGGCTATGGCCAGGTAGTCCCTTGTAGCTGAGTGTGAATCTCTTACACCTTCAAACCACTGTGGTGGGTCTTCCTGAGGAACCTGCAAGCCAGTTGCTGATCAGGAGGAGTGGGGAGGATTGCCAGCAACAGGGCTTCCTCCTTTTTCTATGCAGTGTTTCTTCCCCTCCAGCCTTCTCCCAGCGTGGCTCCTGCCCCGTTACAGTAGTTGTCTGCAGGGATACAAGCACCACCAGAGAAGCAGTTTGTGAGGTCTCAGCCACACGCTGCGGTCACAATGGAGTCCATGGTTAGTCTTTAAGAGGCCACAATTAACTTTTTTCCATTCCCCAAGCAAAAGTGATGCCTCTCCCTCATCATGATATGGACCGCTGCTGGTCACACACCCAGTGGGGCCAGGAAGGTCTGCACAGTGACTGTGCCATTACTTTGGGCAGGAGGTGCAGGGAAGGCAACAAGCAGAAAAAAAACCAAGGCAGGCCAATTCTCCACATCAGCTGTGAAGCACATTGGAATCCATCCTGCCTCTAAGGGAGAGACTGCTGTCTCCAGGACCTTGAAGGAACAGTTTGTTATGGATATATAGGCAGGACAGGATTTCCCCTTTTAGCTGTTGCCTGTCCTCACAGCAACTCAGTTCCCTGGGGAACAGAAAAAGACTTTCCTGCAAGACAATGCCTGGCATTTCTGTTACTGAATGGTGTTAAGAATGACAGCTTATATAATCCTATAGCCTTGTTTCATTTTAGCAGTGTTTAATGAAGGAAGAGATGGTTGAAAAAAGGAATTTCATACACTATTCAACAAGCAGCTCTTTCTCTATAAAGCATTAACAATTGCTGTCATCTTTGTACAAAAAAAGGCTTCCAATTACTTCAACGCTAAGAGAAAATCCAAATGCAGCTCAGAGCCCCACAAGCAAATTATTTTTAATGCCATTATAGAAAAGGAAAATGTGTGACTCAAACATTTAATATTTCACTAGTCTTGAAAGTTAATTTGAGTTTGTGTTAAATTTTCTGGGGAGTTTCTTCTTTACAGCTGTGCAATTTGGGCACAGAGTTGAACAGAATCCGGAACTGTCCTTTCCTCTCTGCTTTTTCAGATGCCAGAGGTGGGAAAAGGGAGAAGATGCCAAGTAATTAGTGTAATGTATAATGCAAAAAAGAAGTTTATAATGTAAAAAATATCATATGACTTCATTAAAATCCCACTACCATGCAGGAGATTTGTAAAACTGGTAGATGGGACACTATAAAAGAAAAACAGATTAGCTTTAGTTTTTCTGGTGTTCACTTGTGCTATAAATCACATGACTAGATGCTTTCTCTAAATTGTATCTGCTTTTTTGTCTTTCTCTTCTATCCCATATACTGTGGGTCATCTGAAAAAGAGGAAATGCATCCTGATCTCCCTGTGTCCCTGTCTCTATCTGGATGCAGGTTGTATGTTCATTGTCCAAATTATTTCTCTGTACATTAATTTTGATTACTGTATTTTCCATTAAAGGTTGATCTAAAGCAGAGCTGGTCTGGAAGTACACAATGACACGCTTTTTCACCCAAAAGTTTAAGGCAAGCAACTGTGGAATTTGTTAAGGAATGTCTTCATTTCTGCAACCATCCACAAGAATGAGTGGAAGAAATCTGATGAAATAAGTCTTAGAAAATTAGTTGTTGAGCTACAGAGGCCCTAAGAGTTTTCTTAGCTGCAGGTCTTTGTTTCTAGTCTTTCTGACATGGAGCCCACACACATCAGTAATATGCAATTATAGGTACTTGGAATCATTCTTTCCGACTAGGTCTTACCCTGTAAAGCAGAGTGGCTGCATCTAAATAGCCAGTATCGCAAGGTCATGTCCATTCTCTGCCTATGTCTAGAAATTGCATGGGAGAGTACTTGTTAACTGGCACTAAAAGTCATGCACAGTACAATCAGAAAGAAAAACACCTTGTTCAAAATTAGATATATTCTGCTGATGACACACAACCTTGAATGAAATCTAGACCTCTTACCTTACCTAACCTCTGCTGTGTCAACAGGAATAGATAGACCTGAAGATGAATTTCTTTTAATAAAGTAATCTCATTTGACTCTGAAAACATAGAGGGAGCAGGCTGCTGCATTACAGTGTGCTATTGTCTGCATAGTCACTTTTCTATTCATAGCGATTCCTTAATATTTTGAATTTCAGTGTTGAATTTATCTTAAATGATGACTGAGTGAAAATTTGTAGTATATGAGTAGAGAAAATAATGTGAGAGTCCCTAGGCTGCTCCATTCCCATGTAGAAGCAATGTGGAAGTCTGTGTCCTTTGTCAGGTTGTCTGGTTCATATTCATTTACAAGTAGTTAATTTTACAGCATAAGGAGTGATCCCACTCTACATTCCTTGGGGTGGAATCATTAGGGTGCTACAGCAAATAAATTTATTTGACACACAGTTTATGACCTAATAGATGTAAATGTCTGCTGTGAAGCTAATGATAGATGAAGCAAGAGAACAAGTTATCTCACAAGATTTCCACTTCAGCTAGAAATAATCTATCCTGTGAAATGTTGACAAGTTCACTTCTAATTTTAGTTAGAAATTTGAGGTTGGAGTAGACAGTGGTGAAAAATAATGGGATGAAAATCTGTTCTAACTTTTCAAACCATTTCCGACATCCATTCTTAGCCTTACTACAAGGTGCTTAGGGACATTGCAGACCTGTTCAATCACTTTCATATTAACAGAAAAGCCCCATGTGCACAGCTTTTCTATGAGCTCTTTCTTGTGTTAAAGAGAAATCCTAGCTATTACTGTCTGTATAACATAGTTCACTGTTTTCTGCTGGTACATTTACAGATTTATTTAAGTGTGAGGGAATCTTAACTAATTCTGAGCAGCTTTGCAGCAGTGTTTTCTTATAGCATTACTCTTCTGACAGTGTTTGATTAAAATAAAGGAAACACATAACAAATAGCCCTTAGTCTTCTACACTGCTTTTGTATAGATCTCTCCTGGAAGGATATGAAAAAGTCTTTAAAGTCATATGCCTAAGAATAGTGACCTGGACTGTAGCTCTGAAAGACAAGCAGATGAAAGACATGAAAAATATGTGAAGATGAATCCTGCAGCCTCATGTATATCCCAAGACAGAATTTAATTTTACTTTTTTCCTAAAATCTGAGCTAGTTGTTGTAGGAGTCAATGCAGTCAATGACCTTAAAGCTGACATACTAAAATAGTGTGAAAAGGTCTAATTATTGTAAAGGTCACAGGATAAAAATTTCATTTAAATTCTGGTATTTCCAAGAACCAACAGAAATACAGCACAGCTGTGAAAATTCCTCAGCGGCTTCCAGAAATGCTTGATGTTTATACTGTGGTTTAAGGATGGGTCAACATTAACCATAAATTAGAATTTATATTTCTTTAAATAAGGGAAGTGTATCTGAATTTTTTAGAAACATCAAAAAGGAAGCTTAATATATACCTAATAAAGCACTTGCTTAAAACAAAGGAGGGAAAGCATTTCAAGAAGACATGAAAAATGTCTTCAGTATTCACCCAACTTCAGAGAGATAAGTAAAACAAAAACCTTAATATTTTATGGAAAACTATGATTTACGAGTAATACAGCTCCTACAAAAAGAACTACAATCAGATTTAATTCCAAAATGCTTCATATGGAGAAAATTTTACCAAAAAATATATTTTGTATGAAATAGTTCTACACCAAAACTTGTCATTTCAGGACCTGGTGTAATTTAAAATAAATATTGGTTTAGATCAAATATCAAACTTAAATTGAAAATATGTTGGGATTTGGGTTTGTTTTTTTGTTTTTTTGGTTTTTTTTTGTTTTTTAATATTTGAAGCATGCCATTTCCAATGGAAAAATCTTTTCTGTCACACATTTTCTGGACACACTTTTTTAATATTTCTGATTGATTTAAAAAAAAAATCAGCTGAATTGTTCTTTTCTACCTTGTGTTAAATAAAAGTATCCAGTCACGAAGTTTCAGGCTTTTATTGCAGCTTTTGGGGTCAAGAATATCTATCTTCCTAATTCTACACCTCAGCTTTCTACTACTCTTTTCCCTCTACTACACTCAATTTCAGGTTAAACATAGGTTTTACCAAGAATATGTATTTCCTTTAAAGCCTTGATCATCAGGTGATTCCACAGTAAATGGCATACATTGTTCTGTCCCACCACTTTTACACTGAAATAGCTCTTATTTTGTTGAATATTACTCTTTTGTATATTAGTGAAACTGAGGAGAAATTTAGCTGCAGTATCACTCACATGGCATGGAATTTGTTTCTTAAACAGAACTTTTACTTTATCCTTGTGATTTCTTGTAATGTCAACTTTGCAACATTCACTGCTTTCTGAAAAGCAGTTTTGTTTATACAGGCAGCTTCCTAAATGCCAGTAAGGTATTCTCCAGAGAAGGGTCTGTGCTTCTTTCTCCATGAGTAACTGTTACAAGCGACCAGAATGATGAACATGTATTCCCTTGTACATTTCTGAGTATGATTCAGAAGAAAAGAGTAATTGGAGTACCTGCACAACTAATAGCTTGACATATTTTTAAATTTCTGGGATAAATACTTAGAAATAATGTAAGTGAACTTTAAAAAGTGTGCATAAGATTTCTGGTGTTGTTGAGAATTATAAGTACCTGCCTAGAACAAAGCATGTCAAAACCTGAGTGTTTCTTTCTCCATATGATGTTTAAAGCCAGTGTGTTTCTATACTCACAACAAAACAACAGAAAAAAAAATCTATTTGGGGTACAAAATATATACTCTCTTCTTTGATTTTGAAAAGTCTCTTTTTGAGTGGACAGTGAAGTAGCACTTGAAGATCAGTCTGCATTTCTCTAGAGCGTAAAGGGGAACTCGTTGGAGCCACTATAGTCCTCCACAACAATCTGACAGATCATAGTTTGTCTTAGCATCTAAGTTATGATTCAAGTCTTCTTCTGTAATAGAAATAAATTATTGGCTTCAGCTCCATGAGTGGAAACTCCTGTATGTTTAAAAAATGTTATTTTTCTCTGTTACCATTAACTGACATTTTGCCTAAAATACTCATCCATTACAGTAAGATTTTTTAAGGCATGTTCTACAGAATCAATTCACAAGTGATTAAAACTAGATAGGTGTTTTAGGTATGCTGTTTGTTTTCACTGTCTGTTATTTATTTTCAGTATCTTAAAGGTGCCTTTGCAAACTTATCTAACTTCCAAGCATCAGACTTGCTAATATCAAATGTTTGCTTTCAGATATCAACATGGCAGGAGAGCCAAAACCATACAGACCAAAACCTGGCAACAAGCGTCCACTTTCAGCACTTTACAGGTGAGATATCATCTTAACTTACCAAAGTTCAATTTTATTAGAAAAACTATTGTAACCTGAAATGTATCTCCCAGTGTCACAGTTTAGGCCATGAATGAGACCAAGGAATATTTTTCCATTCATTCTTTGATGTCCATACAAAATACAATCAAGTTCCTATACACACCAGAAAGTTTTGAGTATGAGACAGTATTGTAGTGTCTGACACTATGTGTATCTATCTGTTGTCTCATTCCATATTCTAACTTCCAGACATAAAGACTGCCTGTCTTAAAAAACTAACTTAAGTAGGAGTAAGCCCAACAATCAAAATTCCTGACTGATACTTAGATGCAAAGATCACACTATTCACACAATGCCTCCTTTGGTTGAAACGAACGCCAGAGTTCTTGTTTAGTCTAAAAAAGTAAAATACTTAAGATAATTAGATTATAACATAGGCATGCAGAAGAACAGATAAAATTAAATCAGTCAAGACCATAATTTTATTTCTTAGTGAAAATACCTTATGCTTTACTGAAGCCAAAAATTGCTTTACTGAAGCCAAAAAGATGCTTTACTGGTCTTTGCCGCCTTAATATTCACACCACGGATGTTATTTGCCAGTGCAAGAACAACCCAAAAGACTTGTTTAACACTGCAAGAGGTATTACACATAAAGTCTCGCTATACTAAAAAGCTGTTTGAAAAGATGTTTGACAGTGACACTCCTTCAAGATGAAGCAGCAGAAGGCAAGTGCTTTGCGCAGGTTTTGTTCCAGGGATACTAAAGCCACTGAGGTTCTGCTTAGTGAATATTAAGTGCTGTAAGACCCCACCCAAGTGCTCAGTCTGGAATTCAAGCTTTGAATTTAAGTATGTGTTGCATTAAAAAGATGTTTGTTTACTTATTTACTTATTCACTGGAAATTTAAATTTCCATCCATACCTCCTTTCACTTTTTGTAGATGGAAAATGGAAGTGCAGGAGAAGAGGAGCAGACTTTAGGCCTGTATCTTTTATATTTAACAAAATTATACTGAAATACACAATGAAATTATAACTGTCATTTACTAAACTTGCTGTCAAAAGTCTGGTGTGGTTCATTAATATTTCCACTTCTAATGCTACAATCAATGAGATTTTTTTGTTCTCTTATTTTAGAGTTAACTAGGAATAAGCCCAACAAACAATATTGTGATGCTTATTGACTGATGCTTAGACGTAATGATCACAGTATGCACATAAATTTTAAAACTTATGCTTTATTGCTTGGCTGTGTCCTCAATCTTGTGACTTTTTTGTTTGCAGAAATCAATGAAATCATTAATAATTTCAGAGCAACAGGGCTGGTTTCTCATTGATTTGTGTGTCAAGGGTGAGAACCAACTTCTAACAAGACTGGACTTCTTCCTTGGGTGTTCAGGAGGGCAATTATAGTGTCTCTCTCCTAGTCCCAGATATCTTTTTTCATACAGCTTGTACAAACTTGAAGAAACCCTCACCTTTTTTTTTTTCCAAACATAATTAAGCTTGGTGAAGGATTACAGATTGTTAAGAGGATTGTTAACAGGCAAACATACACACATACCTTTGTGCTCAATTAACTTCACTTCTCATAAACTACTACAGAGTTTATGCTCCATATCCATAAAAGGAGACAGGGCTGATTTCTACGGCGGCTGAAATGCAGGCAGACTGGCTCTGAGACCAACAGCTCAGTAGTGAAATCAAACACGCTTCAGCAGGACTTTTTCAAGGCTGGGTTGGTCTGAAAGCTTCAAGGTGTGATCTCAGAATTAGACAGCCAGGAGCATTTTAGATCTGAGCCTGCATGCCACATAATATTATGTGAAGTTTTATCATATAGTTGCCTTTAGCTGAAGTGATAGAAATATTATTTTTGGAGGACAGAACACCTGTTTTATAACTGCTCTCAATTGCAAGCTGTTGAAGTATGTAGATGTTCCTGGTAGCAATGGTCAACTGTGTCTCTGCATCAGTATTTCAAAAGATTTTTGAAGATGTTCTGTGGTTTCCAGCATTTATATGCACTTCCACCTTTGAGGTTCTGAATGATTTCTCATAAATACTTGTTCAACAGATAAGACAGGGCTAAGAGAAAGACCTGTTGTCCTGGATTCAGCTGTAGCAGTTATTTTTATCCTTCTTAGTAGCTGGTGCAGTGCCGTGGTTTTGACTTTAGTCTGAGAACAGTACTGAAAACACACTGATGTTTTTAGTTGTTGCTAAGTAATGTTTATGCTGATCAAGGACTTTTCAGTCTCATGCTCTGCCAGTGAGAATGAGCACAAGAAGACGGGAGGAAACAGATACAGGACATCTGACCCAAACTAGCCAAAGGGGTATTCCATACCACAGCACGTCATGCCCATATATAAATTGGGGGGAGTTACGTGGGAGGCCATATTGCTGCTCGGATTGGGCTGAGTATTGGTCAGCAGGTGGTGAGCAATTGTATTGTGCATCACTTCTGTTTATTGTTTACTTTGCCTTTTCACCTTTCAGTTTTATATTCTCTCCCTTTGTTTTTCCCCTTATCATTATTATTATTGGTGGTAGCAGTAGTGGGTTTGTATTGTACCTTAGTTACCGGATTGTTCTTATCTCAACCCAAGGGATTTGCTTTCTTCCAATTCTCCTTCCCATCCCTCTGGGAGAGTTGGGGGTGGAGGGGGGGAGTGCAAAAAGCTCATTGGCTTGCAGCTGTCTGATTCTGAATTAGTTTGGGCTTAAACCACGACACCTGTGAAAATTTTTGAGGTAACTTTAAAAAGAAAAGAGATGGTAGGTTGTGTCCTTTCGTGTATCTAGTACAGACTATTTCTCTAGAAGACTGAGAGGCTTTTTTGAGCAACTAACAGAAACTTTCATCTGCTGGTAATGGAGAAATTTCATTATCTCAGTATCTGTTAGCATAATAACATGTGAGGAGATCAATGGCTTATAAAGCTCTTGAAAAGGCTGAGAACATTTATTTCAAAACTTTGCCCTGGGTCTGGCTGGGATGAAGTTAACTTTTTTCAGAGGTTTCCATATGGTGCTGTGTTTTGGATTTGTTACTAAAACACACCAATGTTTTGGCTGTTGCTGAATGGCGTCTGCACAGCCTTAAGGCTTTCTCTTTTTCCTATTCTGCCTTTTCAGTGAATAGGATAGGGGTGGACAATAAGTTGGGAAAAAGTACAGCTGAGACAGCTGACCCAAGCTGGCCAAAGGGATACAATAGCATATAAAATGATGCTTAGAAACAAAAACTGTGGAGGTTTTTCCTTCCAGAGTATCTGTTGCTTGGAGGCTGCCTGGGCTGCTTGTGGGAGGTGGAAAGTAATTGTCTTTGCAACACTTGGTATTTATCTTCCTTTCCTCCCTTATTGCACTATGTTTATCTCAACCCATGAGGCTTTTTCACTTCTGCTCTTCCTACTCTCTTCTTCATCCCAACAGGGGACAACAGTAGTGGAGTGCGACAGTGACTGTGTGGGTGCTTAGCTGCTGGCCAGGTTCAACCTACAAGATGGAGAAAGCTAAGAGGGTAACAGTTACTTTAGATTTGATTTTGACTAAAAGAGGAATTGGTTAGAAATTTAGTTATGACAAAATATGCACTGTGAAAAGGGAGGACTGAGAGCAAAAAAATAGGATAATAGGTTTCAGAAAGGATAGACTTCAGTGAGCTCAGACAACTGGTAGGTAGGATATCTTGGAAAGAAGTTTTAGGGACATAAGGAGTCCAGAAAATCTTGCATTGACTGTGCTTAAGGTAGAACAGATGATTACCCTAAAGTAGAAGTAGAATAAAGGAATACTATAGCTTCCTGAAAAGTAAAAATGAATTGTACAAAATGTAGAATAAAAACCCCACGACTGGAAGTGAGTAGAAAAGAGTAGCACAGTCATCTAGCAGGAAGTCAGAAAAGCTAAGGCACATGACAGGGAAAAAGGCAACAAAAAGACTGTAATTAAAGTAACTTCCTTTGCTTTTTTTATACTGTTGTTATTTAGCAGGAGAGAGATACTAGATGATACAAAAAAGGCTTCTTTTCCTTTAGCAAAATAGGTTAGTTGACCAACTATTTGAGAAAATCAATTTTAACCAGAGGGTATGGAATAAAAGAATTGGCTAACCATTATTTGAAGAACTCAATTCAATGGAAATGGTATAATAAGATCACTTAGAGTGTTTAAATGACTAGCTGAATCTGTGTATGGACTATTAGTTATTGCTTTCAAAAACAGATGGAGGTCACACAAGTTAGAAAACCAGTGTGTATGGGCAGGTATTGTACCTATTTTTAAGAAGAGGACAACCCAGTAAATTATCAGGGCAGCGCAGTTTTGATTCCCAGAAATGTACTAGAGCAAATTATTAAGCAATTAATTTATCAACACCTAACAGATACTAAGATAAGTAACAAATAAGGATCAAATTATGTTGAAGCCATATAATTTCCTTCTCTGACAAGACAGCAGATTAAATGCATAAAGAGGAAAGAGTACATGCCCTATATGGTCATTTAAAAAAGATCTGACACCATATGTGGAGTTTTCTTGGAATCATAGAATGGTTAGAGATGGAAAGGACCTAAAGATCATCTAGTTCCAACCACTCATGGGCAAGGACAAATCACACTAGAGCATGTCGCTCAAGGCTCTGTCCAACCTGACACTGAACACTGCCAGGATGGACCATTTACTACTTCTTTAGGAAACCTATTCCAGTGCCTCATAACTCTCACAGTAAAGAACTTCTTTCTTATATCTAACTTAAACTTCCCCTGTTTAAGTTTAAACCCCTTGTCCTATAGCTACAGTCCCCAATGAAGAGTCCCTCCCTGGCATCCATGTAGGCTCCCTTCAGATACTGAAAGGCTGCTGTGAGGTCTCCATGCAGCCATCTCTTCTCTAGGCTGAACAGCCAACTTTCTCAGCCTGTCTTCATGTGGGAGGTGCTCCAGTCCTCTGATCATCCTCATGGCCCTCCTCTGGACTTGTTCCAACAGTTCCATGTCCTTTTTATGTTGAGGACACCAGAAATGCACACAATACTCCAAGAAAGGTCTCATGAGAGCAGAGTAGCATAGAGGGGCAGGATCACTTCCTTTGACCTGCTGGTCACGTTTCTTTTGATGCAGCCCAGGATATGGTTGGCTGTCTGGGCTGTGAGCACACACTGCCAGCTCATGTTAAGTTTCTCATCGACCAGCACCCCCAAGTCCTTCTCTGCAGGACTGCTCTGAATCTCTTCTCTGCCCAACCTGTAGTTGTGCCTGGTATAGGACCTTGCACTTGGCCTTGTTGAACCTCATGAAGTTGGCATTGGCCCACCTCACAAGTGTGTCAAGTTCCTTCTGGATGGCATCCCCTTTCCTCCAGCATATCAACTGAACTCCATAACTTAGTGTCATTGGCAAACTTGCTGAGAGTGCACTCAATCCCACTGTCCATGTCACCAACAAAGATGTTGAACGGGACTGGTCCCAATACCAACCCCTGAGGGACACCACTCCTCATTGGTTTCCCTTTGGATATTCAGCCATTGACCACAACTCTCTGCATGTGGCCATC
>WYDI02007931.1:0-63184 GCA_009867235.2 Psittacus erithacus | reverse complement strand
ACTTGTTCCAACAGTTCCATGTCCTTTTCATGTTGAGGACACCAGAACTGCACACAGTACTCCAAGTGAGGTCTCACAAGAGTAGAGCAGAGTGGCAGGATCACCTCCTTCGACCTGCTGCTCACGCTCCTTTTGATGCAGCCCAGGATGCGGTTGGCTTTCTGGGCTGCAAGCACATACTGAAGCTGGTTTCTCGTCGATCCCAAGTCCTTCTTGGCAGGGCTGCTCTGAAGCTCTTCTCTGCCCAACCTGTAGCTATGCCTGGGATTGCTCTGACCCAGGGGTAGGACCTTGCACTTGGCTTGGTTGAACTTTGTGAGGGTGGCATCAGCCCAGCTCACAAGTGTGTTAGGGTCCCTCTGGATGGCATTCCTTCCCTCCAGCGTATCAGCAGAACCACACAACGTGGTGTCATTGGCAAACTTGCTGAGGGCGCACTCAATCCCACTGTCCATGTCACCCACAAAGATGTTGAACAAGACTGGTCCCAACATCAGCCCCTGAAGGAACAATTGAAACTTGGTTTTGCAGCATTTGTATTAATTGTTGTCTGATAGATGTTCATTTACTGGTTCAGGAAAGTAAGCGTGTGCATATAAAGTAAACCTGGAGTTAACTCTTTTTCTGTGTATTTTAAATCAGTTGTGGATAAGTCTTCTTCCAGCGTAAGTGCTGGATGTGTAAAATTAAACCAATGTTCTGAATTTGAAATTAAATATGTTAGACAAAAAAGGCATAAAATTGTAGGAATTGTCGAAGTTATCTGATTGCTACCAGTCTGTGCATGTAAAATATAGCAGAGGAATGTAAGGTTATACCCTATCGCCCAAAAGAAATTGAGGTGCTCCAAAAAGAGACAACCCCAGGGACTGCGCATTACTTGTGCTGGGACAGATACATCCAGAGCACAGATCTGTAGTAGCTGAATAAACGGAATAACTTCGACCACTTCTAAATTGCACTTCTCTTAAAAAAAAAAACAACATGTTGTAAAAGAAGATACGAGACACTTTGTTGTTGTGTTTCCTCGCTGGTGTAAAACTTGACAGCAGGGATGTGTTAAAATGTAGGTTTCCCGTCATCTGTCATGGGAATATGTGCTCTACAAGTTTGCCTTTTTCTCTTTTCTGTGTCTTCTCATCTTCTGTGATACTGTTCCCAGATAGACTCAATTTTGTGTTCCTGCTAAAGTTTTACTCGTTTTCCTTTCCTTCTCTCACCCATATTTGCATGTGAGTCTTCAGGGTTGGTTTCCCAGTAAAGGCGATTATTTTTTTATTTGCTGTTAGTTGCTTCTCCAAAGTAATTAAATCCGTGGTTAAAATGCATGGGATTTCCATGAAATAACTGAAACTGTGTTCCTGTATGCCAGTTGATAAGTTTCTCTCTCTGATGGTCTGATGATGTAGGTAAGACTTGGTATATAGGAAATGGCAATAGCTTATGTTATTTTGTTATGCTTATCATGTGTATTTTAAAAATAACTGAATTCTGAGACATCAAAGCCTTTCGTTGTACTCAAGATTAACTTGCATGTTCCAGACCTTTTTATTCCCAGCTATATTACATAGCCTAAGAAAACATAACACTTTTTCCTGGAGACTTTGTCTTACCTCAATTCAGACACTGATTAAGTTCACAGTGTTTATAATAAACAGTGTGAATAATTTTTTTTCTGTAATTAATTGCAGTTAACTATATTGCCTAAAAAAGCTTATAGTCCATGCAGGTAGCTTATAATACTGCCATAAGAATCTTCTACTTAGAAAATCAAAATATACTGAACCATGTTGCCCTAATTCTTTTAGCAGGCTTTTTTTGGCAACAGTAAATTATAGTCTAAATTATAGTCCAAAAGGACATGCAAAATTGCTTGCAGTAAAAAACGGTGTCTTGGAAACATATTGCAAAAAAGAAAAAACCCCACTCTGCTTTACTCTACATTTGTTAATTAATAACTTAATAATTTACCGTACATAAATCTTCTCTGAAATAGATGAAAGAAGAGACAGAGCAGGTCACCCTGATACCAGTTAAATCGGTAGTTAGCAGCCAGGGACTGGAAGTAACTAATTTTTTGTTCTATGCTATTAGCATTTAATCATAATTGCTCTTTCACTTGTGCCCTACATAATAAAAATACATCATTCAAGACAGTAAATGGAAAGATGCTCTATTTCTGTAATAATAATACAGCCATTTTTATGAAGAATTCATTTATTTTTTCCGCAGTTTATAGGGAAGATACACTTTTGCAAGTTGCTCATTACCCAGAGCTTGGCTTCTTTGACTTTCTAGAAAGTGTGTCACAAAATAGGTTAATAATATGAATTCTGAAAAGCTGGCATTGGAAGATACTGGGAATACCAGTAGCTTGCAGAATGGTTAAATTGGACCAGAAGAGTTGTAGAAGTGGCTCCATAAGATGATGATGCTTCCTGGTCCTCTTCCGCAGCCCTTGTACAGGCAAGCAGGTGGCTGTAGCTGCATGGGACTTCTTGGGGTATTTGTGAACTCAGATGTGACCGTACTGCAAGTGCCTAGGAAGAAGAGAGCCAGGCTAGTGCTCTACGTATTTTTAGTAGCTGCGTCAGGTTTATATTGCTGTGGAGATCATGGCTGCTCAGGAGAGACTGGAACACTAGTTCTCAACCTGGGAGCTGGTGCTGTGAAGCAAATGCTGTGTGCAATGCAGACACATCTCAGAAGACTTTTAAGTTCCTAATCTGTTTGCTGGCTGCCCTCTGTTTCTTAGCATTGTCCAAGCTGCAATCATCCCAGTGCCTTCCCACTCCTCCCTTGGTGGGTCCATAATAGTATGCTTCCCTCTCTGAATTTAGGAATCAGGATAAATGGTGCTAAAAATTGGGGAAGGAAGGGAATGTGTTTGAGAGAGAGAGAGTCATCTTAAAATCCTGTCCAAAACAAAACCAAGGAGCACCTGACTGTTAACATCAGAGGTAAAGGAAAATAAAAAGAATGGAGAAAGGGGTTACTGGATGAGATGTGGCACTTCTGAAGTGAGGCAGAGCTCCCTGACAGCAGAGCAGTGATTTTTCCTTATTGAGAAAGGAGCTTATGAGTAAGGATACTGATCTTTTTGAGCAGAGTAATGCGCCAGAAAGACAGGGCAGCTTTGCTGCAAATGCCTTCTAGCTTACAGATGCAGTAATCAGTATTACAGTGTTGGTAGTTGGTATTACAAAGGTAATAGTCCTTTCTTTTGTCAAATCCAGGAAAGTACTTCAGCTGCGTTGCTTAATACTTGAAAGTGCAAAATACTTCATTTTGTGTTCATTGTTACCTGAAGAATTGCTGTAAAATAAATTTCATTACAAAGTTCATATAATGAGTACACTCAGGGACTCAATTTTATAATGAACAGAGGAGGTAAATATTGTACCGTATGTGCAGGTTTCAGAAATAAAGAGTGAAGTATTCAGTAGAGTTCATGAAGCCTCTGACAGCCTTCCTACCTTATTTTGGGTGGTAGGTTTGTTAGTAGCAGATGAGTGTTCATGCATTCTGTTGGTGGCACTTGTGTCTGGCTAGATGGCAGCTGGGTGCCTATCACTCCCAATTCCAAACAATTTGTTGTTTGTTACGGGCTTCACTTTGGGATTGTGATCTGCATAGTCCTCCATGGACCCATACCTAAACAGTTTGTAAACTAATTCAATCGTTTCTTTGGTTGGCATGATTAGTTAATAAAGTATTTGTTTTGATTAAATCATTAAAGTGTGGGGAAACAGGAAGATAAATCAGTTAGAGTAGTCTGGCAGTGCATGTGCATATGGCTTAAGGGTACTCTTTCATGATGCCTTCTTATGGAGCATCTTTAATAAGAAGGTGGTATTTTTCATTTTGATTATATCTCTGATCCATGCAGACAAGTGAATTTTATACTCTTTAGTGGTTTATTTTAAAGGTAAATTCTTAATTTTCTAGATATTTTTATTATGCACCTGCATGTTCAGTCCTTGTTTCTCTTGCACACCAGGGCAGAATCAGTGAGCTCCAGTCTAATTAGGCGTTTTGTGATGAAGTATTTATCAGATTTGAATTCTCCCTCAATCACTGTAATTCAGTCACTCCTTGTTGTTTTGTTAAGAGAAATTAAATACAGATCACCTGATCAATCTTTGTTTTGCCTTGCATTGTCAGAAGGATACTGGTACCAGCTGATGTACTCGGGGTACCTTATGCTGTGCTTCAGAGTGGTTTACAATATTTTCTTTGAAAGGCATTTGCATCCGTAATTCATCAGGTATTTGATATATGGTGGAGCCACCTCCATGGGATCCAGAAGTGCCTTTTCCATATTGCAGAGGAATTCTCTCTATATTTGGGTAGACTGCAGAGTGGCCTGTTTTCTTTTACTTGGAAACCTAAGCTACCAAAGTCTGGGACTGCTGTGAGGTCTTGCCACCACTGGTGCGGCATGCAGGGCACTGGGAAAACCGGGAAACTGTTGGAGCATCTGTGCTGACAAATGAAGGACAGACTGGGGGAGATTATAGCCAGATGAGACCACCCCATTTCCTGCCAGATCTTTGTTGTGGTTTTTCAGCAGCAACAACCTGCGCTAAAATTGCTGAATATTTCAATTTCCAACTCTGCTTTGCTGATTTAGAATAGTTGCGCAGGACAGACGTTTGTTCAGATTATTTGTTGTTGCTTTCATTAGTTGGTTTTTTGCTTATTCAGTTGGCGGTTTTTGTTTTGTTGCTGTTTTTTAAAGAGGCCAAGGACAAAAGAACAGAACCTCACATGAAAAGAAAGTTCATTGAGCTTCAAAGTCAAGCCTTTGAATGTTAGAAAATAACAGCGTTCTAGTTGCCAGGTTCATACACGTTATGATACATTCCTTAGTTAAATGGGGTAAGTCCCTTTCCCTAATTTTTACACCAGAAAGCCCATATCTTTCACTGCAGAGTAGAGTAATGCTGAGGTTCTGTAAGGGGTTCTAAATACAACATTAGCTTCCTTTCAAAGCAGTGAACTTTTTAATCTGGCTAAAGTTGCCAGCCTTTGCTTGGTAACTTGCTTCATCAGCAGACTTTCTCTGTACATGACTTTTTTCAATTTACTAATAAATATATTAAACAGTCTGTTACATAAATTGAGTAGTCACTTGGCCTTTGCCAGGAGGAAAACTGACCATTTATCCTGCCTGTCCAGTCTCTTAATCAGGGTTTGATCCATAACAGTAAGTAGCCTCTGCAATATAAAAGTACTTATTGTCTAGTTTTATTTTTTGAAAAATAAATGATTGTGAAGATGTAACAGAAGCCTTTTGGCAGTCTGACTCGATTATGTCAGCATGGTGCTTCTCCTGTCTCCCACAACTTTTTAAGCACTCTTTCATTAAAATGATCAAAAGAGAGGCAGATGCAGCCGCAGTGTGAATGCAGGGGATGTGCAGCCACCTGAGTAGCCCTGCCATGCACGCCCAAGGTAAGCATGCTGAGTACTGCTATGCTGAAGGGTAGGACTCCAAGAAGTTTGCAGAAATTAGCTTATCTGGGTGTTAAAGATTGACCTGGGGTTTTCTTAATGGCAGTTCAGACCCTCCATATTAGGAAACATGAGAAATCCTGGCTATACTGCATCAGGGGTTGGTGATTTATTTTACCTTATTATGAATATATCCCTAGAACATCATTTTCAGTACATCTGTTTCTGCAGTAATTTCGTTTTGGTAGATAAAAACCAACCAAACAAAAAAAGGCAGCATTCCTAAATAGGTGCCTTTATTTTTTCAGTAGGTACAAACAGATCCACCAGCTTCTCAGCAGTGTCTCTGTCTCCCTTAGTTGCTTCTTGTATTTCCACGTGATCAAGTGAATTTTACTGGTTTCGTAGTTGGATAAATCTGAGATTTTTTTCCCCTTATCTCTTTTATTTCTTACATATCATATTTGCTGTTAGAAATCTGTTTTCCTGGAGTAGCTCCAGAGACACTTAAAATGTCCTTGTTTTGACTTTGAAATATCTGTAATTAGACATTTTATTGAAGTCTCCTGATACAAAGATTCATATTGTGGTGTCAGTTCTTCATTTAAAATTCTTGGTATTGCACGTGCTAGTATTGTGATCTCTTTTACATTTTAAAAGGCGAACAGGCCCTATGGGGCCCTAGGCTAGAACATGGATTTAGAGTGTTCCAGTAAGTCTGCTGCAGGGCTGTGTGAGTTCTTTTGCTTTGTGATAAGTGAATAAATCTGGGCAGAGTTGCAGCACGGCCTCTGCAGGCAGGTGTTTCAGCAAATTGGGAATAGTTCCTAACTCCCATACTGTATTTCAGTGAGATGAGAGAGGTGATACTCAGAAAGAAAAAATGACGTTTACTATCAGAAATAGTTTCTAATATTGAAATCTCTCAGACTGCGTAATAATCTCCCAAGGGAAAAGGCAAACAGCCTCATTTTTCAGATAATTTATGGCCAGCCTGACCAAATTGCTCATTACACTACAGGGAATAATATTCCATTGGTGGGGGAATTGGCATGATTATTTAATGGTTACTTTTTGTTTCTACTTACTTTTCCTTTCTACTTTTTATGGATAAGTTATATGTAAATGTAGTCAGAATGCTTCTTTATGTGATTTGCCTGTAAGGCAGAACGTGGGCAAACATTAAAATATTATTTTAATATTAGTGCTAGACATAAACACAGCAAACAAAAGGAGGTGCTTTTGGAAACATCTGATGTCATGATTTTATTTATAAAGTGCAAGAATGTTTCTTTAAAAATCTCCCTGTCTCTAGGCAAACATTCATTTAGAAACGCCATCCACTCCAACCAACCCCAAAAACCCCACAACAGCCAAAACTTGTTCAAAAATAATGGAAATTAAACCCTCCTAACTCAAAGTAAACCCTAATATTGGTCTGTTTATTCTTTTTAACCATGACCTACATCCATTTACACACCGTTACCTCACTTATGCTGGAACTTCGTTTTGGAGTTTCAGGTTCTCTAAATGTAGTTTTTGGGGTTTGGTATATAACAGTGGTGACGTTATTCAGTGAAAGTACGTCTTTCAGGGATCAGTTACTTGCTAGATTGCCACTATCAATATTCAGTGGCAGACAGTGATTTACCGTAGGGAGTGAGGTAGTTCAGTGAAGCCTTTCAAGTATTATGCATAGGAGCTTTTCCTCTGAAGGGCAATTAGCACACAGCATTGATATTTTTGCTTGAGTTGCATGTGTTTCAGAAAGCATCATGCTTATTAATACGATTAATAATACACACTATTGGAATACTGTAGGGGGAAGGCTTGAGGGTGTTAAATTCAAGTCTGTAATTTGTGCTGTCCACTGCATTTTTTCCCCCATGAATATTACTTAGAATACCATTTTCTGTTAATTGCCACCACCATTAACCTGGCTTGGGATATTCTCCAAAGGCAGAATTCAATGAATGAAAAGGTTTTGCTTTACGTTTTTTGTGGGGTTGTTTACTACAGAGATTAAATTTAGCATTGTAAAATTGTTTACAGTCTCTTTTTCAACATTTGATTGTATCCCTTCCCAGCTTTCCTCCCCTCTTGAGTTCCAATCTGGGTGTTTTTTTTTTCACATCTTCACTGCGTAACCAGCTGTACATAGTATCTCTTCCAGTTCTTTCATAGCTTTTGTCGTTTTGTGCTCTAATTTGAGGAAGAATGTCCTAAATCAGATATAGAGTCTATTTGCCTACTCTTTACCATGGTGATTATATTAGAATTGCTTATATTTGTCCGTGTAAGAAGTTTTCTTGCATGACTGATGGGTAAAAAATTTTGTTAGAATGTTTTCATAGCCTGAAAAAGTGGTTTGATAAATGCACTGCAGAAAGGAGGAGAGAAGTCTTATGTCTTGCCTAAGAAGCCCCTGCTTTGCTGTTGTCAGTATTTTGCATGCAAGGTTCACTACTGTGTCTGTGAACTGCCAAGTTCTTTGGCTCTTTATTTTTAAGAACAAAATGGAATCTATATTTCTGCGTCGTTTGTTGTCAGTTTAAATTCACAAGCTTATCTGTGCACTGGTATTAGTATTTTCCAGAATGTCACCGTATCTTTTTATATGTTTTGGTATTTCATAATACCTACTATAATAATTTTGCTGTCTTACTCTTACTTGAGTCTGTGAAATAGATTATGAAATAATAAATGATCTTGAAAAAAAAAAAGAATGTAGGAAGTCTATTCTTTTGACCCTAATGCAAATTTTTGTAATTATTCATTTTTTCTGGCTTTCTTCTTCCTTTTTACTTTTTAGTTTCATATTCCTCGAAAATATATGATTAGAGTTGAAAAGCAATAGAGAATGATTATCATAAGCAAGAAGCGAAATATAATTATAATGTCACTGTGGTAGAATCCAAGTTATGGTTCAAGAGTTTGCTTAAGAAACTGCTTCTCTTTCCATGATTAAGATATTGCAGCACAGTGCACAGTTTTCCTTCACAGTTTAAGTGAACGCAGGATAAGTACAGAACGTTTATTGTATTCTTAAGTGCACGTAAGCTGCATCATGTGAATATGGTGTCCTTTCTGCTGTCATGGTGCTTTATTTGTGCTTATGTCATCATGTGAGTAATGACATACTGGGATAATTCTTTACATAATGGAATAAAGAATTTAAAAATTGATGTCTTGAAAGTTACCTTTATCTTCAAAGTTATATGTGAAAACCATTCAGGTAGTGTTTGAAAATACAGTTACTGAACTTTCAAAGGTGTTGCTTCTTTTCTTAGGGCTGTTGCTCATCTGTGTTTGTAACTTAAACCAGTCATTTCTGCCTAAAATGTACAAATGCATCTGGAGCAATTTTTAGAGACAGTTAAAAGCGCATATAGATCGTAACAGTGGAACGCTTTATATATGCCTATCACCCATAGGGTTTTTTTTTAAATGAAATGTAAAAGCATTCAAACCATAGCTAAAATTAATCCCTGTTGTATAGTTATTTTAAATATGGGAGTTCAAAATGTGAGTGTGGTCACAAGGATCTTCCTAAAATTTTATCCGTGTCCAGTTTATACCTTAAGTTGTATTCCATTTTTGCCTTAATCAGCCACAAATGGGTATGCTGAGATGTTCTTAGCAATAAAGACATAGATGTGCACAAGGGTCAGTAGTCCCACTGAGTGTCAGGATGTTTTTTCTTTTCCATTTTGCTTCACATCTATTCCAGCCTTCATAAAAGTCTTCTCAGGAGTGAAATCTTTGCAAGAGCAACACCTGTAAAGACTGCAAATATCTGCTGCAGCATATGAAGGAAGAAATTGTTAAATCAGATACCAGCCCCTTTGTAGTTACTTGTTGCTGCATCTGACTGTGAAATAGAAGTAGTTCATGCATCTTAATCCTGTAGTCTCATCAGTGGAAGTAGAGACCGATAGGCAGGGCTGCCAAGCTGAGTTTTGGAAGTTTCTGCGGTCTTGCATGCACCCAAATACTTCTCTGGTAATGCAATATAACACTGATGTTTTATTATATTTGGCAAAGTTTTGGTGGCAGGCTGTAACACTTACCAAGCTCCTATAGCCACACACACTTCCATCTAGAGTCAGGCTTTTTGATGGTTGCATGAGCAAGAGTGAAAGAAACAAGCAGCAGTTCAAGAATAAAACCAGCAATACAGAATCTAGTGACTTGGTTTACGTGGAGTGATTCAACCACAGTGGATTTCAAGTTAAATTTTAGGATTGCCTAGTACAAGTACTGCAAGATTCTATTTGATAAATTGTCATCAGTGCTGGGGTTTTTTTTTCTTGTGGAAATTTAAGGAAGAAGTTACACGTCCTGTTTCACAGGGGGAGTGAATAACAGAGGCGTTGCTGTAGGCAGCTCTGCATGCCTGCTACTGCCTGTTCCATGGCAGCTTTCATCCTGAAACTCAAGCCAATATGTGTATTCGTTGGTCATCATTTTCCTTTGGTGCCTTCCACCTTTCCAATGCCAATTACCTGACATCTTTTCAGCAATTCTAGTGCACATACTGCATTTTTCACTCTGTACTCCCTGCTTTCCAGTCCTGCCTGACCTCTGTGATGTTGGCTATACCTGCAAGACTCAGTCTGTGTTTCCTGCACAGTAAGCCACCGGTCTTGCAACAGAGCAAGCACAGGAGCTGCTGCCTCGCACAGGAGCATGTTACTGTGTTCAGCTAATCTGCAGTAACTTGCTCCTGTGAGAGGCGGCGGCTCCTGGCTCCAACCTCCTTCTTTATTTCTCTGCATGCTTCTTTCTGGAAACCTCCTTCCATAGTCTGCCCAGCAGCACAAGGATTCAGGTAGTCTGGAGGGCAACTCTCAACTGTTTTGTGTATGAACTGGTCAAAAGTTACGTTTTTCAGGTCCACAGTTCACATGGACCTGTTTGATAGCCTTGAGCAGACTTTCAGGGCAACCCTTGGAGTCTAAAGAGATTGGGGTTTGGGATTCAGATCAAGCTGAAGTGGTATCCTCATGGTATACCTCCCAACAAGATACAGAGGAACTATTTGACGCCTACTTTTTGCCTTCAGAAACAGTGAGCTGTGCCTGAATTTTTGTCGAGAATATCTTGAAATACGTTCTTCCCATCTTAACAGACAGCTCTCAGTGAATTACCAGGAACAGTGTGAAGAAGCTCCAGTGTGATCAAGCTTCTCCAAAATGTGCTGCCCACATAAAGTTCATAGCCAACAGTTCTCTACTTCCCATTCCATGGCCAAAGGCAGTAGGAAGGGGGTGATGGTACTGGGACTGTTCCATGGCCAAAGGCAGTAGGAAGGGGGTGATGGTACTGGGACTGTCCCAGCCCCCAAGCAAGGTCAGCTGAGCCCCGGAAAGTTGAGCTCTGTGGTAAATCACTGCTTCCATAGCCCTAATCCACTGATCTTCTCCAGCCCAGAGCCCTGCCCCAGTGCTTTCCAACCTGGAAGGCTGCTTTGTCACTCCTTTATACCTCTGTCATCCCTCCTGTGTTCCACATTCCCTGCTGTTTGACGCTGGCAGTTATTCCAAGTTCCCTTTCACCAAAGCCCTTAACCCTGTCCTGTGTTTTATTTGCATTTACCCTCCTTATATTCCTGTTGCCAACACATTTTTTTAGATCGCTATGCCTGAGGAAAAATAATTCTTTCCCAGCTGAAACCAGGACAATGCCTCTGTCAGTGCCTAGCTTCTGCAGCTTGGATTTTGAAAACATTGGGTATGTTTTATGTCCCAGAAAAGGCCAAATCTAGGATTCTGAAGGCAGAAAACAGGAAATTTAGTGGTAACTATATGGCAGCATTTTCTTGGTATTAGAAAGGCCTTTAAGACTTTGACATTATATTGGCAAAAGTCAGAAATGGTTTGTCCTGACGCTTTTAGGTTGGGGTTTTTTTATGCTGTTTGTATGGAACATAAGGATACAGCCCTAATAGGCGCATTGGGCTAAAAGTGTGCTCACTTGGGTGTGTAGGACCGGAATGCAAGGAGTGTAATGTTATGTGTAGACAGAATATTCTAAAGAGCCACTGCTTCTTGGAGTGATGTTTCTTCTACTTACAGAAAAAAATGGAAATTGTGTTGATAATGTATTCCATAAAAGAGACTACAGATAAAATACACAGTAATCCATAAGCTAATATTAGTTGAGGCAACTCTGTATATTGCTACGTATTTTCAGGTAAAAGTAAATAAATGTATGTATTGAAGTGGCAGTAGGCGTTTGCATCTTTGATGATGGCTTCTCATAATTTTAAGGTAATTATTTAAATGTGAAATTCAAAGATGATAATTGCACTATGAAAGTGTCCCCACTGTTTCATAGGAATTGATTTTGGCCAGTTACAGATGGTATCCAGCTCTTAGGTGTTGAGTGCCGCTGATGGTGTTTTGAGAATAGAACTGTATAAATGTGAAATTAGGTAAGAAATAGAAGACTGACATTTTAAAAGACAGCATTGGCATAAGGAAACATAGAAGTGCTTGTAACCAAACCTGCCTACCAGGTCTTCAAAGGCAAAGGGTAATTAGTTGAGAACATTAGGAGAGAATATTTTTATCAATTTAGACATGTTGAAGTTTATGTTATGAATTTAAAAATGCAGCCTTCTGTTGTGATAAAGAACTACAAAAGCAGCTGGTGAGGAGTACATCTTAATGGTAGTTAGAGATCAGTCATGATGCATTCCTATGGGTGAGATAGAGATTAGCACATGCTCCTCTTGCCCCTCTCCTCGACGGTTTTTGGTGCTGCCAAGGAGGGCAGTAACACTACTGCATTAGCTTGACCTATCCAAAGCCTCAGCAGTGATTCTTGCCAGAGTCTGCTCACCTCTTCAGACTCTTCAGTGTGAGCTCAGCCTCTGAAATATGGAGATTATTGTGATAAGAAAGACCCTGAAGTAAAAGAGTTTACATTAGTCATGACATTCATAATGGCTCACACCATTTAAGGTGAAAAAACAGAGTATTTTGGGACATTAAATTACGATCCTATTGGGATGCTCATTTAGACCTCATTGAGTGCTTAAATGGAAAACTGAATGGTTTTGCATGTTGGTGATATAATTTTGAACTTTAGAACTCAAGAGGAATGCGAAAACTAGAGAAACAAAGACTGCAACCTTTTATTTAAGCAACAGAGAGTTACAAATAACTTTCTATTTCCATAAAATTTCACTAATGTTGCACTGAATTAATGTCTTTTTGAAGTGCCATGAGAATACAAATGAAAAATTATAAGTAAAATACTTTTCAGCTGAGGCAGTGAAAGATGAATAAATAGTAATAAGCTTGTGCTGTGTCGATATTAGTCTTATTAAGGAAAGCAGCTTTTGCAGTCCTTTTGCAGGTGTTGGGTGTACATCAGTGATAGCAAGTTAAACAGCTCAAGACAACTGTGTGGTCTTATGGAACATCCAGTCCTAAGGTTCCCTAGATGTTCATTACTTCTAACTGAAGACATCCTAACGGCTTAAATTTTGATGTCTCTACATTTGTGTCTGGTGAAGAATAACCATGTGGGAATAATCACACTGTATGGCTTCTTTTTTTAGGTCTCTTACTTTCTAGTTTCTGCAGGGCTAGTGGATTCTTTTTTCTTCTGCCTTACAAAAATTATATGCAGCTCTTTTAAAGAATACTTTTTTTTTTTCTCTTTAAGGTGCCTTTCTCTGAAATATGAAGACATACCCTAAATCTTTTTTGCAGATTCATTTGTAACCTTTTTCGCTAATGACTTTCCATGTGATTCTTTCCATTTAGAAAACCCTCAAATATTTTGCAAGTTTGCTTTATAGTCCTAGAAGAAGGTTTGATCAACACGCTGGCTTTTCCAACTCCGGACACCTGAGTTCTGAATAAAATTGACTCATTGTGACTGAAAATGAGTTTAATACACTTATCCTGACTTTAGTATACTGCAAACCATTACGAAATAGTATAGATCTTCTTAACAGAGTCCAGCGCACTGATGAGTAAATGGAAGAATCCACTTGCTGGTCTGTACTGTGACTGATGTGCTCTGAATCTGTCTGGTCTTTCCTTCCTTTGAGTACTTCTGTCAATGCCCAGGAAATTTTTGTATACCGTATCTAATTACAGAAGAATTTTTTGAAGCCATTGTACAGCTGGACACTACTTCTTACTTCACTGTTTTATATATGTGAATGTTTCAACTTTGTCATTTTGCTGAGCTCCACTAATTCTTGCTGTTGGTGGATCAGTTTAAGGTCATACATGTGATATTGTTGTCAGAACTGGGAAGAATCAAAATCGTACTGAGTACCTTGTGTGGGGTCAAAATGATTTACTGCCATCTAAGTTTCTGTTTTCTTTTGTTTATGAAAACAGGTGAGCAATGAGTTGAAAATTACAGCTGGTTTATAAATAGAAAAAATATATAACTCAGTTTGAATTAAAAGCGTATATGTATATGGTTAAAAACATAAGAAGGACACACCTCAATGTCAGACTTAAGCAGAATGATGCTTACATTACTACTTATTTGTGGTTGTTTAATTCATATGTGAGGCCTTATTACTAGAGGGAATGGAATGTAAAATTGAAGGAAAGTATAAAATAGCAAACACTTAATGGAAACCTGGAACTACTGAAGAGTATGATGGGTTTTGAATGTCCCTTTTAGTCAAAATAGAAACTTTTTCAAGGTTTTGTTCTGAGAAAATTCTCATTATGGAATGTCCTTCAGCACAATGCTTTTGGAGCCTCTAAACTGGAGGAAACGACTGCTGTGCCTTTGCTTAGCATGAGGAATGTCCTCATGTCCATTGTGAACAGCACTGTGTGAGCAGCACTCCTACCCTTTGCGCTGGGCCATGGTGTTCTTGTCTGCCTGTTGATAGCAACGACACCCTAATGGTCCTCTGGGATTTGAAGTTTATGTGTATAAATCAAACTAACTTTTTTCCAGAAGCACCAACAGCCGTTTGAGTCAACTTATCCCACTGTCCCTCTGGATTTTGATGGTGTCTCAACAACTTTATAAACAGTTGAAGAGAACAGCAAGAACAAACTGCATCTGAGCCTCTTTTTATTTAGGAAGCCATTAGACAATATTGTAGAGATTTTCTGTTATTTCTCTACTTGTAATGATGTCATTTTTATATTACTGTGCATACTTTTATTTGTCCTAATCTGTTTTAACTCTTAGGCCTGCCACTCTGCATGCGTGTTTCCTAGTCTTTTATCTTACTGTCCCTTTGTCTCTAATGGTCTCTAATAAATAGAGGAGGCATATACCTGCCATTCTTCTGTGTTACTGAGTGACATCCATCACAAAGAAGGCTCTGAAATAATTTTGTTGAAGAGCTGCTTGCACCAAAAACACAAATTACTGGTGTGAATCCATCTTTAATGTGCATCTTTCCTTTTTTATAGTAGTTCAAATAGAATCTTGTAATCAGATTTGCAGAGGTAGCTCTTGCTATCATAATGAGGCTTGTTACCTTGCTAGGATTCAGTAACCACTACTGGAAAAACCTGATTATTATAAAGTGATATCTTAAAAGATTTTTTTCATTTTTTTAGGCTACTCACGCAGAATGTTGGTCTTCTTTATGTTGGAAACTTTGACAGACCTTTTGCACAAATTAAGGTACGATTAATAAGCTGGGGGTGTTTGGATATTGAAGTAATCTTGCTTCTGTATGGTTTAACTCTTGATTTAGAGAACTTTGTGTTATCAGTACAGCTTCAGGAAAAATAATAGGAAATAGTGCTGCATTGGTGATGTTTCCTGTATTCTGGGTTTGCTTCTAGTTACATCTATGTATTTAACTTGTCAAAGAAGTTTAGGCTTTCCTGTCATCTTTTGATTAATTTTGACTCTGGTTTAATTATCAGAAGGAAAGTTCTTTTTTTTTTTCTCTCCTTTTTTTTTTTTCCTTAGGTTGTATTGTCAGGGGCATTTAAAAAAATAAAGCCAGTTTTGAAACTCTGTAATTCTTTTAAGTGATCTTTGACAGGGAAGATGCTGCAGTAAAAAGCACAGATTGTTTTCCCATTATTATTAGATTTGTTATGAAAGACTCCTACAACTGGCTGAAAATAATTTGCATTTTATGAATTATTGTTTCTTTTCCTTCAATTGAACTATAATAGTTCCACATTTCTAATTGCCAGTTGCTAATCAGTTATTGTCATGTCACTTGCAAACAGAGATGTTTTACAATAATATATGGACTGATTTTGTTGAGTTTCATTGGGTATTTTTTGTTAGAGCAAAGGGAGGGAGGAATTAGCACATCAGTCATTACACTGGGATGTGGAAATGTGGTATCTGTTTTGGAACGCTAAAGTGTTCCCATGTCGCAGATGATACCTGTAATTGTTACATATTCTGCACTCTTGGCAGCGTTGTTCCCTCCATCATGTGCACATGCTTGTGCCTCTCAGAATTTTAAAAGCCTAAGTTTTCTTTTGCATCAAAATGAAACTTGGTTTCTGAAACTGAGACATGTTCCTTTGCCATCCCTAATTGTGTTACTAAAGAACAGTATTCCCAACTGTATTTAGCAAATACTTGCTTTTTGTAGCTTAAGCCTTAGTGCTGTTTTAAAATTACTTTAAAATAACAGCTGCATTCTTTTCGTCTTTCCTCTTCCTTTTGGAGCTCCCCAGTTCCTACATGTGTATTATTCAGTTTGGCTAATCATCAGACAATTTAAATGTTTCTTGCCAGAAGTTTCATCACAAACAAGCTTGTATATTTTTGGTGATAACTCTTCAGAATAGTGCTTGTTTAAAAGCTTTACAAAAGTTCTGTCATGCTGTTCTCCCCTTCCAAAGGAGGCCCCATTCCCACCTGCACCTATACCATCTGCTTCTAATAATAAGCAGCAAATGAAGGTTTTCCCCATTGCTAGGAAGAGTTTGTAGCTTTACTGAGTGGATTTGGGAGAGAAGAGGTACTTGTTTTGAGTTTGCAGTCAGCAGTGGTACTATGGCCCTGGAGAGGCCTTTCTGCTCACAGGACAGCAATGAAGCAGACACCACGCAAGACTGAACTTCAGGACTGAGTATCACATCACTAGCAAACACCTTGGGAAAGCGAGCAAAACCAGGATAAATACAAAGTATGCAGCCAGTTTCCTGCAATTTGCATGCAGGGCCTTCTCTTCTGGAAGTTGTAGCTGCATCCTGGTGCTTAATAGACTTAGTTGGACCTGCCCCTCTGAATGTGCCTAAGGGAATTTCCAACATACAAAGCCATACTGTCACAGTGAGTTAAGATACTATTTTGTTTCTTTTAAACCTGTTGCCTAATAATTCAGCTTGGTTCAACGTAGGCCTTGTGTCAAAAGAAATAGTGACCTGTTATTCTACATTCCTGACTTGAGCTTCTCTTCCACGTTACATCAGTCTTGCATTTTCCAAACTGCAAAAACTTAATGTATTTTATTGTTCCCTATATCCAACCATTCAGTACCTTTTTAAGGTAGGGAATGGCACAATATTCAAGATACAGGCACAACAGCACTTTCTGTTCTGTTTGCTGTTCTTACCTTATATATGGTACAATGCTTGATAGATATCTGACAAACGTTTAATTTGAGTAGGTTAATATTAGACTTTCTAGTTACATATTGCTGGTGTAGTCTCATCCTAAATGTTGTGTTTCCCCACAGAATAATAATGTGGATATTCAAAATAACTTTCAGTTGCTACCTGGTAAAGACAAAGCTTATTATCTACTAAATTACTGTAGATTACATAGACACATTCAGGTAATCTAGTTCTACAAGCTGTAATTTGTAAACCAGAACTTTTATTTTTGGAGCTGTAGGTGCAGATATATGGGCATATTTGCACACAGTTGCCTTGCTTTGTTTCTGATGCTAAAGATAATCCTAAAGTGGTAAGCTTATTTGTCTCAGAGTCCTCTCTTCTGTGGCTTGTGTTATTAGCTGCAACAGGGAAATGGCATACAGTTAACAAAAAACAATCAGCTTTTTTAATGGAGACTCCCATCTGATTGCATGGAGATTCCAGAAGGATGTTGGCTGTGTAACAGCAGAAGGAACCGGCATAGAGTGATGGGATCACACAGAGGGATCTTCAGCACCAAAAATGGGGAGTAATAATTCACATTGAGAGTTGGTGCTGCAAAAATAAATTTATGTACTCTGGAGGTGTACAGTGGTCTTTTGTAACTTGACACAAGTTTCTTTCATTCTTCCCCCAGCAGTTCTTCAGGTCTTTCTTTCATGGTTGCTAATGATTCCACCAGTTGAAAGACCTGTGAACCCCACACACTAGATCATGGAATATAGATATAAGGCGGAGTCTTTGTAACCTCTTAGTTCAGATATGCTTTTGCTCACTGTGTGATGGATTGGTCTCTCTTGTTATATAAATTACCCACTTGCGTTCATTTGCAAACATCCCAAGTATTACGTATTCTATTAAGATATGGCATTTCTTCCCAAATGTGTGCATTAAGGAATGCCCAAACCACTACGCTCCTCTGTCAGTGTAGATTTATTACTCAAAGTGAACCATTATTATACAGCAATTATTATACAGCAGCATTTTAGTGCATTTTCAGTTGGACAAATAGGAATGTTACCAGACCTTTGAAATATTCATAGTAAACATACAAACTGCCATGCTAGTACTCATAAACTCATGTTTCAATTTATGTGCATTTGCAAAACTGCAAAGAGAGAAACTCCTTATCACAGTATCACTTCCCAAAAGCAAACAAGCTTGATTTTCCAGAACTGTACAGGAGATAATTACGCCAGTGTCTTTGATGATGAAGACTGTAGATGGCAAGTCTGGGAAAAGAGTCTGAAATACTAACATCTCTTCTAGGAGGGTCTCATATCAATAATTCATTAATATTTATGTATATTAATATTTATAATGTTTCTAAGACACAGTTGAGCTGGTAAGATTAACCAAAATTACCTGATCTTCCTCCTCCTGACTTGCTTTTCGGTTGTAGTGCTTGATAAATGTTTTATCTCTGTACTTCATTATACAAAAGAAATGTGAAGCTTTCACTCCTTAAGCTTTTGAATCCTGTGTCTGGTAGCAGATAGATGAGAAGAAATGGAAAAAAAGAGTGTTTTCGTAGAGGGATCTGCCTGGAACTTCTCTTTTCCAATAATGTGCCAGTTCACAGATATTGCAAGATTTTTTATGTTGCTACTTTGAACAGAGTTCATGATACAAAACCTTCAAGTTATTGCATAGTGTTTATGATTGCTCTTGTTCTAGGGTAATATTCAGTGAGTTTCAGTAAGTTCAGTGGCTTATAAAAATGATGGCTGTTTCAGCTAGCTGCTGAGAGTACTAAATTACTTAATGATTTGAAAGTCAAATTCACTGTGGCAGTGAATTCTCATTTTATTTCCAGGGTATTGTCCTTTAAGGTTACATTGAAGGAATCAGTTTCATAGAGGGTAGTTCTTCTTAATAATTTTTTTTTATTTCTAAATGAAATTATTCTAAGTTACTGTTTAATTCTGGTGTCTGCTGAAAGGTGTTATAGAACAGTTTCACCATAAATGATTACTTTTTGTGTCTTTTCCCATTTAAATAGCTATGTTAGTCTAGTAGTTACTGTCATATACTTCTGCATTTGTTTGAAGAACTTCAGAGCAGTTCAGTGATTTGCAGCTTTCTTTAGATCTTAAGTGGTTATATTTATTACATATCTCTTGGAAACTGGGTGAAAATGAAAAAGGTTTCTATGACAATCTTGATTAGCAAGATGAAGTATTGACATCAGCTGGAATTAACTGGCAAACTTTCTTTAATCTATTTACATTAAATGTTGTTAGCATTCTTTTACTAACAGTGAAGCTATTAAAGCTGAAAATTGTCATAGGAATTTTGCATTTACTAGAAGTAACTAAATCCATCGTCCCAGCATATGTGATAGCCACCTGTTGGAAGGGTATGTTATGAGGTTAACCTGTTTACAGAACAAGACTTCTACATAACGTGACACATTGTTTTTTAAAGAGAGACTTGAGCAATGTAGATTAGAACGAAAACTTAGCTGCGCTATATCCAGTAATTATAAAGAAAATGATCTTGCTTAATCAACTTGTTAGGATTGAAAGTTTTTGCAGTTCAGCTCCTGGTTGCTGCTGGGATTAGGGGAAACTGTTCAGTACGCTGTGTTCTCCATTATTAATCAGTAATGAAGCTTCTGGCAGTCTTTACTATTGAGCTAATGACTAGTTTCATTTTGGGCTTTTAACACATTAAATTACCATTTAAATAAAGATTAATTACTGCTATTTTATTTTTAGTATTTTAAGAGTAGTTATTAAAAAGTTTCATAATAAATACTACTTTGTTCAAAACAGAATTGTTCAATTTAATAGGAGGACAGTTATAGTGAAAAGAATACTTTGGAAATAGTGATGTGTTCTTAGCATTTTGTGTCTATGGCAGGAGCCCACTGGAAAGATTCTGAAAGCTTTAAGTTTGCTTCTGAGGAATTTGCTCCTGTAGTTACAGCAGTCTTGTCAAGATCTAGCCAGGAATCAAGCTCTCTGCTCTGACCTGCAGCTCAGTAGCCATTATCTGGGATTTTATTAAACTTGAGAACACCATTGCTGATTGCTGAAGCAGCTAAATGTACCGTCTACGCCCCAGAAACGCAGTTTGGTTTTAAGCTATTATTTCCCCAACTGCCTCATTCTCCCTTGGCAATACACTTTTAACTTTGAATGTGATAATGCATAGTGGAGTTCCGCCAGAGAAAGGCCTTGCAGCAGGTAATCCCCCCAGAATAATTTCTCTGATTTTATCACATTGAAACCAGTAGACCCTCCAGATACAAATCCATTCACCTTTACTTTAAGATCCACAGGCAGCTTATCAGTGCCTGAGAGAATTTACTGTAATGTTCCCAAGAGCTGAAACATCTTCAGCATGGCTGCTTTACCTTTGTCCAGACACAGAAGCTGGACTGATGTTTGAGAACCAGGCTAGACCTCATTCCTGATTTCTTCAGCAATATAAACCATCTGTAGATGATTACTGAAGTGATTGGCCACAATTTACTAATCTTTTCCTGAAAGAAGAAGGAAAAGGAATGAATTGTTGAACTTGCTGCTTTCAAGAGCTTATTTTTAAGCTAGTATAAGCTGCTGATTTCTTGACTGAAGCTGGCATGTTTTTCTTCCCTGTGCGACAGTGACGTCTACAACCAATTCATGATCTCAAAGCCAGGTGGACTGCTGCTATCTAGTCACAGAGGTCAGATACAGAGCAACTTGTTAGGGTTCAGTTCTTCAGAGTACTCCAAATTTAGGAGGAGGGTTAGTTCAACTTTCACCATACACTTAGCTGCTGTTCTGACAGATCTCCACAACAACATGGTCTAGCAAAATACATGTATAGGTTTTACCTCTCTGCCTGATGACAGCCAGTAAGAGCATGTTGGTGCCCTAGTTATTTGATGCTTTGCTTACTGGACTTTCATACCTGTAGACAGAGGTTTTTGCATTTACTACCACAGCAGAAAAGGATTTCTCGTTTATCACAGTGAAGTCATAACCTGAGTCTTGTTTCTGTTGCCTGCCTCCCCTTCTTATTATTTTGTGCTGTTAGTTTATGTGTTGTGAAATGCCGTAGAATAAAACGTAAAAATATCATGGCTTCAGCTTGAAGAAGATGACAAATACAGCCCTATAGTCTCTGGAGTGAGATGTTCCTGAGGAAAAAAATACAGATTTATCTGTAGGTGTTTGATTCTGGTTGTTCATGTTGAAGACAAATGACTTCAAACTGAAAGAGAACCACTGGGTTGAGCAGAGGCCTGTCAAATTAAAGAAAAATAGTGCTAACTTGCTGGGTTAGCTGTGCAAGATGTTGTCAGAGAAGGATTATTTCATCTTCGTATTAGCAGAGTTAACATGGGTGGTGAAGGGAAGGAGAGGATTATTCTGAACTAGGAAAGTAATGATAGGAGAACAAATGGGTTATGCTGGATAGAAATAGGGTTTTTTTCTGAAAGCAGAAGAACATTTTTGAGAGCTACAGATCTGGATCCAACTTCCACTAGGAATAAAAAACACCTTTTCGGTGTTGAGAAAGAATGTGATAATTATATGATTTGATGACTGTGAAAGAAGAATATAAACTCAGATAATCTGAGTCCCTACATTTCATTGAACACAGTCACTCTGAATTAAAACACACAAACCAAGAATAAAGCTGAATAATATTCTGCCTCTTCTGAAGCTCAAACCGTATCTTTAGGATAAAATAATCAACGTTAATAATATCTATTTATCCTCATTAACAGTCTCCGAACAGAACTGGTGTGTGTCTCTAATGTTATAAAGAGTTTTGTGGGATGTTACAGCAGGATTTTCATATCCTCTTGCTAGCTGTAGAAGCTGCAGCGGACATTGTTGGAATTGCTCGTATTGGGCTGTTGAGAAGCTTCATAAGGAAATCCTTTCCTTCCTCTTCCTTATTCTGTGTGTCTTTTGTGGAAAACTCCTATATTTATGTGCCATGCAGAAGTCAACACATGGAAACAGTTTTAGCCCCAGCACTTAAAAAGTGGGGCTTATTTGCTAGATACTACTTCAAAATAAATTTCTCAGTGGAGTGGGAATTTAAGCCTTGTTCCTGATGTTTATTGTTACAAGATGATGATGTTCAGTCTTCTCATGGGAAGTCATACAATACTGAGATACTGCCTTCCGGTGCCTGAACTTGTCCTCATTTTCCACTCATTGCTTTCTGCTGTGCTGATTTCACATACAGGACTGATTGAAATTCAAACATCTTAGTTTTTATCTTCAGGGTGCTTACATGGTCTGGGAGATATGAGAAGTTACCTGGCATAGGGCTATGGGCTGTGTTTGCCTTCCTCAGGAATGCAGGAAGGTTTTACATTAAAAATAAAGTTAATTCTCAGCAGTGACAGGGTTTTCAGAAAGGCAGCCTAGGACTTGAAGCGAACCTGAGGGAACCTGGGGTGGTTAAGCATCTCACAATCTTCAGTCCCAAGTTCAAGGTGTCTCACTTTACTTTGTGTCTTAAACAATTATCTGAATGTGTTCGAAACCAAAATTCTGAGTTTGTGACAGCAGTAATAGAAACTGCGAGGTAAAAAATTGCCCTACCCACACAGTTTGTATCTTGTAAAGAAGATGAGGGAGGTGCTGGAGAGGATTTACTGAACAAACTGCAAGTTAGAAAAAGATGTAAGGTGCTAGCAAGAATTCACCCACTGCTCATTCCTAAATTACCTCTTTTTCAAAGGCAGCAAATTTAGTTAATTTTCAAACTAGGATACTTTTGAAACATTACTTTGAGAATTAATTAGGGAAAAAAGCTCATACGGCTTAATTCTTTATCCCTTGACTTCATTTCTCTTCGTCTTGACATTCTTTGTTGCAGCTTGTCTCAAAAGCAATTGCTGACTCTTGAGGCTAAGGGGTCCTGACTGCTTTTGTGTTTGTATAGTCCCTGAAGCTGTCTGGGAATGTTAGACATCAGTAATATAAATTAATAGTAAGATATGTTATGTGTGTGTTTATATTACAGTAAATGTCAGCATACATTGGGCATATTTACTCTCTAGAGACACATTGACAAGAAAAAAAATACTAAAAAAGAAAAATAATTAAAAATGATCTAGCATTGGAACTGGTGATGTAAACAGAAGAGTAACTGTTAGAGAATCTGTGTGAGCACTGCAAAAACTGCAGCAGTGATTTTATATGCTGACACAATTGCTGCCCCTAAAGGGACACAACATTAATGAGCTGTAACTTATACATTTGCTCCGTTCTGATGATCAGTCCCTGTTTTGCTTTTTGTCATGATTGTGCCTATGAATTCAGTTTAAAGATTTGTTCTTTGTAAAGCACGTGGTGTTCCAGAGAAGTCCACAGAATTAGGAAGATTACCTCTGCAGTTTTCTGTTTTGCTGCCAATAAGATAGAATAATTGGTGCTTGGTTTTGGACTATGAATCTGGGGGGGGGAAAAGCAGCGGGAGAGCAGTTTTTGTTATTTCAGCTTCTGGTCGGTTTTTGTGAAAATCAATCCAAGTTTGTTCTTGCCTAGGCATAAGGTAAATTAAGCCTCCTGGAAAGGTTAAAATAATAGCTAATTGGTTGTAGAACTTAATTTATCAGGGGGTTGGGGTTTTTTGTTTGTTTTTTTTTTTTATTTTTTTACTTAGTTTTCTATTTACTTCTGTATTAACTGTTTAAGAAGGAAAAAATCTGCAAAAGCTTTAATGAGTGTTATAAAAATGAACAGATTGCATTTTTTAAGCCTTCCATTTCCTGGGTTTTGGAATACAAATACATCCTACCAATGGAACCTCAGTATGATAATACTTTATTTCTCAAAAAGCTTAGAAAAACAAGTGCTGACAAAGGAACTTTGTGAAGTCAAAGAGAAACAAACGCAGGGTTGTGCATCGCGGACTGAGCAAACTGGAGCCTTAACTGGCTGTGCCGAAGCTCTGCAGAAAAGTGCCTAAGGGTCCCTGTGGCAGCAAGCTGAATGTGAGCCAGTCATGTGCCCTGGCACTGGTAAAGGCGAACCTGCCCTGGGTTTTTTTAGCTAAGGCATAGACAGCAGGGCAAGGAAAGGTGCTGTTCTCTGCTCAAGCATTCGTGAGACACATCTGGAGTAACCTTGTGCTGTTCTGGACTCCCCAGTGCCAGAGAAGTCACCCTGCTGGAGCAATTCCTGCAGGGGTCATGATAAAGGGTAGAGCATATGGCCTCTGATGAGAGGTTAAAGAAATTGGGTTTGTTTAGAACAGCAAGGAAGAGGAGGGGGAAACTAATGCAGTCTTCTGTGACCTAAAGTGAGATTGCAGAAGAAAGAGGGCGAGGCACTTCTCAGAGATGGTCAGGAAAGGAGAAGAGGGAAAAATGCAGTTGGATGTAAGGAAAATGTTTTCATGGTGAGGTTGGTTGGGCACAGCAGCAGGTTGTGTGGAGAGGCTGTAAAGTCTCCATCCACAGGGATTTTCAAAGTTTAACTGGGAAAGGCCCTGAACAACTTGACTCATCCTTGAAGTTTAAAACCCAGCCTAGCAGGGGACTGGATTGGATGATGACCGAATGTCCCATCTAATGTGAAATTTTCAGCTTCTTTGACATTCTAGGATGTAAGTATTTACCACTGTGAGATGTAACTAGTTCTAAAGGATCATTTATTGTGTTTTCTGGGATATTGTACAGTTGGATGTTTCTGAGCCTCCACTGTTACTGGTTGAATAGAGCTTAATTTCAGTCAATAATATTAACATACAGCATACCAGTCAGTTCTTTCTCCTTATCTTTTCCTATAGCTGTGACCATAATTTGCATTATACAAGGCTTTCAATACTTCCATTCTTAGTATCTCATGTTTTTTCCTGTTAAATGTAAGTGACTGGTTTTCTCATAATATCACAAATATGAAAAGGTGCATCTTTTGTTCCCTTAAGAGGTAGAATTGCATTACCTACCAGAGATCCTCTGGTCCTCTTTCAAAGAACATGTGGAGTTTTCTTCAGCAGAACATTTATTTAGAAGAAGAAAGTTCTGGGTGGGGGATTTTTTTGCTTGGTTTGGGTTTGTTTGTTTTGTTGGTTTTTTTTGTTTTGGGGCTCTTTTTTCCCTCTCCTTTGAAGTTATTCTGTAGCTGTTTTCATGTAATGAGGCACTATGGATTTTTTAATGGAGTGTGTGGTATATATTGAGAATAAAGTCTTTGGCTTAAACTGAAAATCTGTGCGCATAACTGGTACTGAGAGAAACTGCTGTTCTCAGGAATGTCTCGAGAGGTTTATAGGTTATTCAGAGCCATGCAACTATTTTTTAAGAGAATGGTAGCAAAGAAGAAAAGAAATTGGAAATGACAGCACTGGCTAGATTAGTAGCAGAGCTCATGAGTAAAAGGCTGGAAGAAGAGAGCCCAGTGAGTAGCTATTGGATGTAAATATCATGGGGAGACTGTAAATGCATGAGATGGGGTGTAACTGTTGTGCGTAATGGGCATTAGTAGGGGAAGATGAGTGCATGACAGCATACAACACGGAACTGTAGAAACAAAACTTGCATGTATGCTGGGAAGACGTGGTCATGCTATCTAACATTCATACCTTCCCTTCTTTTCCAGTCTTGCCTGTGGCCCTTTTTCCAGCAGCAATGCTGATCTACAGTGACTCTTTGGAAAAGCCTCCAAAATTAACCTCTAAGACCATTCGTGTTTTCTTCTTCAGTTCATTTGTTCGGAGTACTTTAGTTGTAAGACCTATGAAATTAATCCAACCAGTGATATTTTTTTTTATTGTGTTAGGGATGGTTGATTTGGAGTTTCCTGGTTCATTTCATTGGGTAAATAATGAGATTTGAAACCAGCAATAGCTACTACATGTGCCATCAGACTTTAGTTTTGATTATTTCCTTTTTTTGTCTCAGCATCTTTCTTCCTTAAGTCATTTGCTTTCTTGCCTTCCTGGTAATTTTCCAAATATTTACCGTTGTCCCGGTACACATACTGTTCTGGGAAGTGTGGTCATACAGAAAACTGGATTTTCAAAGTGGTAAGCAGTTTGTGCTTACAGTAAATTTCCTATGCCCAGTGACATGAAAACATCCTATGATAAATGTGAGCATTAGGACATGCAGATTATGTCTCATTAGAATAACACCTTAATAGATTTATTTTTCAGAGATGGCAAGACAATAGGGTTAAGCTGTGTCTCTGAACCATAAACTTATTGCTCACTACCTAAAAATTGCTGATAAAGATACTAGGAGTGAGAGATTTGGTTTAGCAATAAATGAGCATAGATATTGCAGATATTTCTCATCTGCATTGCATTGAGCCTTCACACTTGTCACGGTAGAATAACTGCCAGATTGCTCGTGCTGTGCTGCAAGTTGTGTTTTGCCATTGTCCTTGTCCTCTTTGTCACATTGTTCTCTCCCAGGCTTAAGTGTTTGAGAGTTCTGGCTCCCGTACATGGGTGACTTGGGGCTGGCATCATCTTTTATTTCGCTTTCTTATGTTTTACAAAAATCATCTTGCTGAAGAGGATGATTTGTCCATGATGATTTTAAGCTCTTGAACATAGTAATTTGTTGCTGCAGCTGTTCCTGCATTGTCAAACCTGGGTTTGGGTGTGCCTCTGCACATAGAGAGTGTAATTTGTTCTGAGTAATTGAGGATACCTTGATTACAACAGCTGTTTATGGAGCCAGCTCCTGAGCTTGCCTGAGTTGCAACAGGGACTGGTTTTCCTTTGATATAGACATCCCCACGCTTAGTTTCCATAAATGCAATTGCATTTGCATTTTCTTTTGACTAGAATACAATACTCCCAACAGCATGGTGGTGTGCTGAAGCTTCTCAGAGTTTTGGGCAATTTGAGAAACTCATAGATAATTGTTTTCTCAGAGAAGGTAGTGTCCTTAATTTGTGTGTCTTCATTGTTTCCTTCAGAAATTATTATTTTCATGTCATATGTGTTATCATAATTGTTCTTTATTAATATGTTCTGATTTTTAAAATAAGTTCTTTATCTTTTCTTTCTGCGTTGGAGGCTTTTTTTTGCTGGTACTGTAGGCAAGTGAAATAAAGGCAGTGGAATGGATAACAGCCAAAGAGAAAAAATAGATATGAAAAATAGTTTCTAAATAAAGGTATAAAAGCCAGACCCTGTTAGAAATTTATTCTAATTGAATGAGACAACAAAAGGTATTTGAGCAAAGTCTTTAGGTCTTCTTTTAAACACTTCTTCATTGTTTATTGTTTTAAAGTATCATGAGAACACCAGCCAAGATCAGGCTTGAGGGGGGGATGAGAAAGCAAATTGTTGTTGTAAGCAGTTTATAGGCAGAGTATATCTAAATTTGTTAAGCTTTTTAGAGGTGAGTTATTTTGAGTCTAAACTGAACAGATGAAGTTGAACTTGATAAATGAGCTTGAACTTGTAGTACCATTGTGAAATGCAGATGATAATGTCTTCAAAATAAATTACTGATGAATAAATCAAGATGTTGAAGCTGCAGAGGGTGAGAGATGGTATAACAGGGAAATTCTTTGATTAGGAAATTGTTTCTGAGACCTTTCTTTATAGTATATATAAAATGCATAGTGAACATCATGAATGAGAAATATTTTAAATGTCAGATACTGATAAGATTGCATGGCAAAAATCATATTGAGAGGTACTGTGCTGCTTTAGGACTAGTAAAAGGCAAATGCAGATTAGATTTAGATAAATGAAAAAGAATAGGCCTGCAAACAATGACGCAGAAGGTAGAAGAAATATCAAACGAGATAATTATGCAGGATGTCAGCTTACAAAGGAAAAAGGGTTGTGGGTAATATCCTGTCTAATTATAATACCTGTAAAGGAGGATAGCCACCTTATACCCCACAGGCTCCCTCTGTTCCCACTGTACAGATAGTGGGAACCAGTTGAATCTGAGGGTGAATCTAGGATTCTCCAAGAAAAGGGCCTGACAGTTGCCTTGCTGGGTCTTTTAAATTGCTTTCTAGAGGTGCCATCCTTTCACAGTTGATTTCATGCCAAAACTAGCTCCTAAATTTTAAGTACTTAAAGTAATGGTCCAAATACTTGTCTTGCCTGTCTCTGAACTTCTCAAATTATGAGATTAAAGTCTGGGTAAAACCAAATTCTTATTGTACAGCTGTTTTAACTGCAAGTGAGCATTTCCAGTACAGTATTCCCCACAGAGAACTGTTGTGGTTTAAATGTCACTTCAGCTACTGCTAATAGATTTTCAGAGATCCATTTTTTTTCACCATTTCTATCCTCAAATATAATCTGTAAGACCAAATAAATCCTGCAATCTTAAACTCTGTTAGACTTCTGATAGAAAGTTGGTGACTCTTACAGAAGGTTAGCAAATGAGCAAGGTGGAATTAAATTATATTGTACCCATGAAAGGCTGGCTTGTAGGCAAAAAGGTGAGATTTCATACTAGCAAAAATAGAAGGATGCTTACATCCTTCACAAGGAAATGGTAAATAGCACCTGTACACTTTGACACCTAGAAAGCAGTAAACCTAGGGGAAAATGAAGCTGTACCTAGACAGTAAATCAGGTAAGATAATTTCTTTCTGCATTCTTAATTCCTTCCTCAGTTTGTATGATTTACATAAATAATTTTTTTCATCAGATTTACTTTCACAGTTTTCATTGCAAGGGTCACATACACCTCTGCTTGGCAGTATACCAGAATGATTTTATTTGTAGAATTTCACGTTTGAGTGGGAAACATATACTAATACTGAGCTGAAAAATGGTGATGCAGAATCTTGTTATATGTAGTCAACAAAACCATTATTTATTTACTTTTTGTTTCACAGTAGTTAAACCACTGTAGTTTTATCTTTCTAGCATAAAGTGAGAATAAAAGTGAAAAACAAGGAAGCTTGGTTGCTGCTATTGCATTTCAGCAAATTGAATTTTTCAAAATGGGTCTTCCACTTCTCTCCAAAGGAAAAAAGGTTGATTATAGAAAAAATAGCATATTATCTTTGGGGAAAATAGTATAGAAAGATCTGAAAAGGAAAGATCAGAGATGTGGCAGCATTGTTAGAACCATTGTGCAGACACTTTATTTGTATTGCTGAGAACTGTAGATGTTTTCATTTACTGGGGAGAAAACTGTAAATATGCCATATTGCTTTTTACGTTACTAATGTCAGTGAGTTACTGTTTAATTGGTATCCAGTAAAATCTCTGTCAGTGACTTTACAACCAAATGCTATAATGAAATGTCACTTCTACTCAGAAAAATGTTACTTTCCCTTGATTAGCTGAAGTATTAAATCCGTTGTGGTAAATGAATCTATTGATTTTAGCTTAATGTGCTGTAATAAAAAATATTTGAGTATGCTCTCAGTAGATTCATGAGATGTCATTCTGGATTCTCTTCTGGTATGGCAGTGAGATTTTTATCTATTTTTCATGCGTAAAGCAGAGGAGTCAGCGTTGGTACAAAAGGGAATTAGAGACCTGAGTTCTGCTGGAGGACAGCTCTCTCACTTAAGCTCTGCAGCAGTCATCCACAGGCTTCTTTTGCTGGGTCAGCAAGACCCTGACCGTGCTCTAAGGAGGAGGGAATGAGACTATAGCAAAATAGTTCTGTAAGGCCTCTTGATCCAGCTGCTCAGTCTGCTAGGACTCAAGCAGTCTTCCAGAGAAGGTTAATATTGACCGTGGACCACACTGCTTTGGGAGCTGCCCATTGTCTATGTATTTATGGTGCAACACACAAGAAATAAAATGCCCAATTAGTGTCATATGTTAACCTACCCAGTTGTAATTCAATAACAATACACCCAAGTGCAGCCCAGCTTCTGCTTCATTTCATTAGCGGGTCATGGTTAGATACACTTGATTGCTGACCATTGCAGGAGCAGAGTAACTAAATGTTGTGGCTTTTTTTTTTTCCGTACAGATCTGTGTGGAATGTGAGGAAGGGGCTGGTCTGTGGCAGAAGTGATGTAAAGGAATATGCACAAACAGAATTAGAGACAAAATTGGTTTTGTTCTTTTACACAATAGCACAAGGCACAATTACTGAATTTTCCTGCCTCATCACATTTTCTTTCCACCTGTTACACTTTGAATGCCATTAATGTATGGAAAGAGGTATCAGAGTAATTTAACTTCAATAGAAGGAAAACAAAGGAAATCTGTGAATAATTTAGAAGGATGTTTATAGATCAGCGAGTCAGAGGTTTTGGACTTACAGTACTGAAGCTAATGCTAAAACAAACAGACCCTGAGTTGCTTAATAACTTAACTTGTTAATATTTCATTCAGAACTATAAGGAAAAAAATCTGTAGTTAGTAATCGGTGCTAATAGTTATAGCAGGAAACTGTAAACCAAGGCTTTCCATTTCAGTTCATGGATTCAGTTCACTGTGGGCACTCTTGCCTGACAACTCAACTCCATTTTACCTTGGCCTTTTCAGCACATAGAACTCTTTAAGCAAACTAATTAAGCTGGTTTCATGTATAAAAATACACATGGAGATTATTGGGCAACAGGTTGCAGAATTACTATTGCCATTACCTGTTTGTTCCTTGTTTTTTCTTTCCTTATTTCCTTCCAGCGCCGCCTGTTCTTCTAGAGAAAAGCCTTTAAGAATTTATTTTTTTTCCCTGGCTGGAATTGTTAGTGACATTGGCTGGCTCTAGAATGGGTTTATGATGTTACTTGCAATGCTATTACATCACGTGGAAAGCAAACCAAATGTTTTCAGATGTATTTGTTAGAGAACCAATGCTGCTTCAGTCCTTGGCCTCTGGAAGGGAAGGAAGGCTGTGCAAACACAGCTGTAGCAGTTGAGCAGAGTGCTCAAATTCGGCTCCGGATTTTCGAAAATCTAAGAATTGGCCCAAGTAGGGGTCTTTGCAGGCCACAGCTTATGACAAGGGATTTTTGATATTTGAGAGGTCATCTGGCTAGAAAACTCAAGAGACTTCCTGGCTTTCCTTGCCTTAGCTCTTGCAGGCTACCTGGGTGGAGTCATTTTGTTAAATAAGAATAAAGACTAGATGTTTTCATGTGCTTGTTTTGTTATTGATCTACTGTACAATAACAAAGTGTATGAGCAAAGCCATGCAAAGTGTGCTTATATACAGCAGGCTTTTGTAGATTTCCTGTCTTGCAAGGCTTGGGCAGGGCCAGCTGTCAAGCCATTAATTGTCTCCTGTTGTCAGCACTCACCTTTCAAAGATGTAATCCTATTTAGTTAATAGTAAACCAGAAACTTGGATAAAATCCTCATTGATTTGTATAGAAACACTGCTGCCCGAAGAAAGATGTTCATATGTTTCTCAGACCACATCTGACAAAATCCATAAAATCCTTTGAAGCCAGTTGTGACTCTTCCAAATCCATTAATATTGTCCATTCCTTTGCGTTGTGATTCCCGCAGTCTACCGCTCCACTCCACATCCATTACCATGGTGTCCTGGGAAATCTGGCTTCCTAACTCTACAGATTCATTAATAACAAGGAATGGCAAAGAAAGAGGGGCTTGCAATGAAAGGTAAAGCAGTTAGAACCCCTCTATAGCCTCATTTACTGACAAGTTTGTGCCATTGATAGATTAGCCCTTGCCTACCTTTCTTTCAGAGGACTGACCTCATCAGCTGGCAGGCACCGTAAAACCATCTGCAGTGTTTACGCTGTGATTGACTTCTGTGTCTAGCCCCTTCCATTTTGTAACCCCACAGTGATCAAGAAGACCTACATGCTTAGGTTTTAGATTATAGGTCAGATTATACTGAATGTCTTTAATTGCTTTTGAAGAAGGAGGAGAAAAGCTGTCCGTGATTTAAGCCTCAAAGCTGGTTAGGCTTTGAAGTTTAAGGCAAACTGTTCAAGAAAGGGAGGGATTTCAAGCCAGCTCAATGCTATAAAGGCAGTTGAGAAGTGAGTTAGGGCAGTTGACTTTCACTACAGCAGTTGCTTTGATCAAAGCTGATTTTTGAAAGTCTGAGTTAAGTCGGCAACCATTGATCTTTTTTGTTGTGATGTATCATCAGTAAAACAAAAAAAATATTTTCCTTCTAATTGGAACATGAAAAATGCCTAATATGGCTTTTACAGGTTTTTTCTCAACACGTCTTTGCTTATTGTTTGGATTATAGCACTGCTGAGTAGTTTTGGGGGTTTTTTAAATGTTGTTTGGCTTCTCTTGGCTTTGTGTTTTATATTATTGAAGTGTTTTTATCAGCTCCCTCACTTAAGTGATTCTGGTAGTCACCTGGAACTCATCCTGTGTCATTATGTACAAAAAGGAAAGTTGAGTCAGCAGGATTGTGAACTGCAATATTGGTGATCAGCTTTAAGAATGCCCTCTCAAATGGCAGGGCTTTAAAAGTCATTGTAGTTTGATTATTTTGTTTGTCAGCCTGTATTTGAAAATTCAAAGGTCTTGCTTGCTTGTACAATAGAAATACAAAACCTGAAAATTTTCTTTAAAAAATGTGATTCTGCTGTAAGAGACTTCTGTGATTTCAAGATCTTTCACTCTTAAAAATGCTATTACACAGACCATATAAAAGCTATGATAAGCAGGACTGAACTCTTCTCTCTGGCTCCAACCTTTGGTTTGTAGGAGACTTGGTTGATGACAAACCATTCAATTTAGCAAAGTGGATGTGGATTATCTGCGTTTTTATTTCCTACAAGCCCTATAAACCTCTGTATGTTCTAGTATCATATTTATGAGAAACTTGGAATTGCTTCTGAAATGTATGAAAAAAAAATTACTACTTTTTGTAGGGGGTTACAGGGCAAAAACTGAAACGCATGTTATATAAATACAGAAGACTAAAGGCAAGTTTTCTTAATTCTGGTCTTAGTTTATGGGGACATTCTCTCTGTGCAATCTCAACATTTTTAAGTATGAATAGGATTTCTAGATGTTGAAAACATATAAATTTATAATCTTGCTCCCTACCCCCCACCATAATGATTACCTAATAATGCTTGCATAGCATGTTTAATAATTTACATGTCACTTAGCTACCAGTATCTGATAAAATCAGTAGGCCAAATTCAGCTTCCAGTGTCTTTTGTTTCTTTGTTTGCCTACTATAGTGAAGAATACAAAGTAAAATTTTTATTATATTTTTCTTAATGTTGTTATTCAGTAATGTTCTGAGGTAAAGAAATTTTAACCATGGGGAAAGCAGAGCTCTTAACAAACCAGTTTGGGCTTTGTTAGGCAGTGGAGTAGACATATGAATATATTGCATATGATTATCATAAAATTATGGCCTGGAAATTGAGCAGTCATGCTGCTGCATTTTAGACAGTACATTTATAATAAGCTGTAATAAAGTAAACATTTTGAATGGATATAAGAAGAGGCATTACTTGCAATCACAAATATACATTTAATTCATGCTTTTGAAGCTCAATTTAACAAAGCAAACAAATTTTCTTGTAGTGTTAACAGAGTTGTTCTCAGTGGTGAATTTTGATTTGGGGGTTGGGGGGAACTTTAAACTGACTGGGATCTAAATGAAGAAAAACAATATGATTCACAGTGTCTGTAATTTGAAAGCTGTATATTGTTACAAGTAAAAGTGGGTTTAAAAGACTCGGTTGCAATTGCTTGTTACTTTGAATTCCACTTTAAATTTCTTTTGGTTTCTTCTGATATCATTTGGTGTCTTTCCAAAAGAGTATAAACTCACGGTTTCTAAGAATGCTTCTCAAGCCAGATAAGCGATGTCTAGAATTAGGTTTAGAGCCCCATCCTGGTGACACTAGTGTGGGCTAATTGATCTTATGAAGCTGCCTAGATGTGTGTAACTTACAAGGGTACCGGTTTGTAGAGGCAGGGCCCACATGAATAGCAATCAGATACCATCTGATTTATAAAAGTAGTTTTTCTTCAGACAACACAGAAAGGCTGCTGGGAAGCTCCTGATAGCCTGGCCCCAGGGAGTCTCCCTGTAACCCATCCCTGGCAGTGTGACAGCAAGTGACAGAACCCGGCAGTAAGAAGGACAGATAAAATTAGGTTAATTTAGACACCTACAGTAGCAATAGCTTGGATACAAAGAAAAGATGAAAAACCTTCATATGAGAATGTACACTGTAAAATCTATGTGTGGTAAACACAAATATTTGTCAAGAGAGCCATCATTACAGAGGTGAAATCCAACATGTGGAAGGCAGAAAATGTCAGAAAAACTCTTCGTCCTATTCTGGCACAGTCATCTAGGTTCTCTTTCAGTTATTTTGAGGGATAGAAATAGCATTGCCAAAGGTTGTAAAATAGTGATAGCATTGCTTTGTCTCTGGAAGATTAGTTTGGGTTTCTACTTGTTAATTATTGAAGAGATCTCAGCTACTCTGTGTCACAGGATGTCTTGATAGCATAAGTACCTGAGAGGTAATTAGGTTTAGAGAACCTTAAGGGGGGGTAAATGCTTTCCCTGTTGTGTGACCACAAACCATCTTTCTCTGTTTCCCCATTTGCAAACTGAGAATAATAAGCCTTGTGAAATTCATTATTTATGAATGAGCTAAGTGGTGTTTTCGAAGTATATTCTTTACTGTTGGTGCATAACTCTTGTCTCCTGTATCTTTGTGTCTTAGTGTTCAGCGCGCTCGGTTTGGGCTGTCTCCCTTTTGCAAAAGCAGTCTGAGTGAATAAAACACAAATGAGGGTTCAGACTGGCTTTTCACAAGCTAGCTCATGTCAACTAGAAATACAGTCCTCAAAATATAATTAATTGGCCATGGGTGAAATATTTCCTTCCAGAATCATTTCCACATTGTGATTTCAGCTTTTTCTGTCAACTTGCATTATATATCCTTGCGCTGTCTTCCCCCCCCCGTACCGTTGCTTACCTTCCTAGCGAGGGTAGCATTCTCAGAAATCTCCAGTTGGATTCCTTGTCCTTCACCAGCAGGATTTTTTTCTTACTTGTGTTTCTGTAACCTGCTGGACAGTTCTGCAGTTTGCGATGTGATTTTACTATTTTGCTTGTGTCTACCTGTTTTTCTTTGGTACTCTGATGTCCTCAAGTTTCAGTACTGACCCCAAGGACCATTAGCAGCACAGTAATTCTTGGTGTGCCAAATCCAAGGTGGCTGTCTGTGGCCACTGCAAAGTTACCCAGGTATTTGTGGTAAAGCATTGTTCTTGCCTATTCTACAAACTAATGAGCTGCAGAGCAGGTGAAGCTCTGTTTGCACCTAATGCACATCTTCTCTACAGTAAGTTCACACTAATGCTTGCTCTGAGAATTCTGTTACTGCCTGAGTGTTTACTGGAGTTCCCTCATCCCCGAGAGTTTCTTCCTCTTTCATCAGCACATGCTGAGGATCAGAATGATATGAATTGCTTTTTTAATACAACTTCATTAAGAACTTTTTTTGCAGTGGAGGCATGCCAGATTCATGAGTCCTCAGCACAGAATTCTTCCATTTTTCACTTTTTACAGAAGATGTAGAAAGAGAACTTTTTCCTTTAATCCATAGACCTGTTGTGATTAGAGTGACTGGCCAAGGGATATCCATCTTGGAGGACAGCCATTTATTACTTTGTTTCATTTAATTGTTCAAGATCTGTGTGGACCCTTGGCTCTCTGCTTCCTGTTCTTGACAATGATTGAAGAAAATAGGTTTTTGAAAAGCTTAAAGGTTCTCTCAGAGGTTAGGTGGAGATAGCAAAGTCTAGCAGGAAGGTCAGCTGCTCTTTCAGTACTGTAGATGCCCGAGTAATAGTGCCCAGAAGTGTTCAAAGACTTCGTTGGTTTGCTGTGACTGACCAGGTTTTCCCATTCAGTAAAACGGGAAGTATAGAAAAAGAATATCTTGAAGAATGTTCATCACTGAGCAAAGCATTTGTGCACATACAGATACAGGTCCACATCCTCGTCTTCACAGTTGCAGGAAACCTGCTTTGTTTAGATACCAGTCTTCTTCTGGGAGTCCCAAACAAAGCTCAGGAGAACATCAGTTACTTTCAGATAGTTCAGATGGTGTTGCAAGGTCAGGTGTACAAGGGGCTTTCCAGGATACATTAAGAATTCTATCTCCAGCTGGTGCTGAAAGTCATTAAACTTGTAATATTACTAATAAGAGAAAGGCTTTTTATTTGAGGTGTTTCTAGAAATCCGTTGTCAGGAAAACCCCAGGACTCCCAGCCATTCAGTGTATCAGAAAACTGTATCTGTCTATAAAAACTCTATGTAAAAACAGGAGATTCTTTGAGAAAATATTACATGTTAACGAAGAAATCATAAACTGTGAGTGTCAGACACACTGGAAGACAAAAAAAAAAAATCAAAAGAACTCCAAATGCACGATTTAAAAAAGCCTCACTCCTGTGATTTTGAAACGTGCTTTTCTTTTTAGCCTTTTCCATGATTTTCCTGCGCTTGCTGTTAGTATTGTGGTTTAATTTGGCGTGAATAAAAATCTTTAAATTTTGATATTTCTTAGTGTTCCTTCCAGGAATGATATCTCAAAATTGGAGCATTTCCATTTCCCATGTGCACGAGGAACAGTGTAGTTACACTTGGATAGCTTCATTAATGTTAAATAAATATATCAACTGCATTGTGTTTACCCAAGCTGGTAACCATTTGTTGGATAATATATTACTTAAAAGGAAACACAATCAGTATGTTTAATTTAGCAACAGAATTGGTTACCAGTGTTCTTATTTTATTCTGAACAAATCTATGGTTTTGTAACAGAATTTATTGAATGTCATATTAAGAGATGGATATTAAGCTACATTACAAAATCTGGTTTGGCTTGAACAAAAGTGTGAAGCAGATTATTTAACTGAGTAACTTTTGCCAGTTGACAGTATTAATATTTGAATTCCTGTGTAATGATATGAACAGGCATTTAATAACCATCTCTTAATTTTTTATAGTTCTTTGAGAAGTTTTACTGTGGAAAACATGAGATACTTTATGTGAACAGGGAAGAAAGTTCTTTAAAAGCATCTGAACAAGCTGTCTAAGAATTAGGAAGAAGCTCTGAAGGAACAACTTGGGATCTGTATTAGGTACTGTGTTGTGCCCTGGAAGTATTGGGCTATAATTTGCTAGTGGGCTATTGCTGCTGACTCTCCAGGATTGTCTTAGTCAAATCATTAGCATTTCTTATATTCATGTCCTCATCTATAATCACATGTAAGATTGTTTTCCCAGGATAGTTCTTGCCCATAGTGGCCATGCACTAAAATCATGCACTTCGAGCTTTGCTTTAGGTATATTCTCGGACTAGATGGGAATCCTGTGTCTCATACCTTATTTCCTGTCAGTTGCCTTGGTTTGTCATGAAGGTCCTTGGAGTTTGCTTGTCACCTTTCAGTCTTAAAAAGATCTCATTTTAAGTTTGGCTTACCTTCTCATTTTCAGAAGCTGTTTATTTTGTAACTGTTGCTTCTTTATTTTTTTCTCACTCAATCCTATTCCTTCAGGAAGTCTTGACCCCTCGTTTCTTAAATTCCCATGTAATTGTTCTTTCTGTTCCCTGACTTGTCATTGCTGCCCTGACTGCTAAGGAGTCATAGTATCAGCAGGCAGGTTCATTCTCTCTGTTGTCTAGGACATTCCATGTTGCTTCAGACGTTTAGAAATCAAGTCTATAATAGTACATGACAGCTGTGGGCAGTCACAGCATCTGAGAGTAACGCAGAAGTCAGGATTTGAGATGTGCTATTTTGCTAATAATAGGAGGTCTTATTTCCTAAACTGATATTTGTGGCTGAATATATTCCTGTTCCCTCAGCACAAGGAGCTTGCAAATGTCGTATTTGTTGACAGTTCTTTGAAAAATGTGGTTTGATTTTTGCAGGATGGCTGATAAGAGAAGGTGTGGGCTCCAGTTCTCCCACAGTAGGAGACTGAGAAGCAACCAGACGATTTCTCTCTCATGATCGCACAGGTGATCATTTATGTTGGGGTGTGCTGCTTTCACAGCAGAGGAAAGTTAGTTACGATATCAGAGAGAGGAAGAATTACTTTCCAGGCTTATGCAGCCACTCTAAACTTTCCTCCCCTCCAGGCATTGGAACTCGTGTTTAAAAAAATGAAGCAGTTTATGTACCTTGAGCATAGCAAAAAGGAATGCCTTCATTGCACATGCCAGCTATAAAGAGCCAGATTCTTCTTATCAAGTGGAAAGCCATTACATTTAGAATCTCTTGCATGTGTGTTATGGTTCCTTTTTTAAATTCTGAATTTAGAAATAAACATCTTTTTAATGTCAAGATTTCCACTGCTACTTTTGCTTGTTTGTTCTTGCATGGAAGTCAACATTTTCTGCATCTACTATGATGATCATGTCTTCTGGGATCTTACAACTAAGCTGGTGACTAGAGATGTGGAATAAGCAATAGAAATAGGTGAATTGAAGAATCATTCTCTTTCTATAAATGTTTGGTAATAAAGGCGGAAGTGCAACAAAAAGGCATTTAAAAATAGAAAGGATTTGAAACAGAATGTGTTAAGATTTTGCTTACAAACATTGCTTTCTTTAAAGGGGATTATTTACAGAGTTAAAAATCATTTCAATTGCTTTCAAAAAATATATGCATATGGAAATATAGGGCTTCTTTTAGTTAAGGCTCCATTTATCTAAAAGCTCACCTCCTTTTTTCTTTCTAAAGAACTCAAATATGGGGAAGGTAGATGCATTTATAAAGTTTAAACTTGTCCATTGTAGGCATGCTTTCTGCAATATTAACTTAATTACCTTGAAATCTAAATTCTCATGGTCAATACTTCTTATGTGAAGTAGTGGCTTGCCCAGAAATTTCATTCTCCTTTGGTTATGATTAAGGGTGATGAGACTAATTTTTGAGTGAAGTCTTCACAGAAAATATATATGCTTCAAATAAATGAATTGGTGGAATAATGGACCAGTGTGATGATGAAATGCACTGTGAAGATGCACAGAAAAGCCTTGGCCGCTGATAGCCAGCAGAGATAATGCAGGCATGTTTATGGGACGTTAGCTAGCTACATTAGATGTAAATGGTTTCTTTTTCAGCTGGATATATTGTATTTTCACATTTTGCTCTAAACAAACATAAAATGTGGCTTCATATAAACACACTATTGTGATTCATCTCAAAATGGCTCCATTATTCTGCCAGGTGAGATAATTTGAGATGGATTAGGTACTTCACTTTTTTTAATATGTTTTGAATTTCTTTCAGAACATAGGAATGGAAGGGGACTGGAAAATAGGAGATTTCCGAAACCTTAAATGCCATCATTCTTAGTTAAAGAAATAAGCTTCCTCACCAAAGTTTTTCCTAGTGAGTAGCCTTTATCCATGAGGAGAGGATGATAGCTGTCACCTTCATGTAACCTGGCATTCTTGGGTAACTTTTCCAATCACATTTTGTAATATAGCAGTAACATAGTGACTCAGCTTCCAAGGGGAAGCTTATCTATAATTTTTGGGAAGTGATTTCTGTTGGGCAAGTAAGCTGATTCCTGGTAAGTAGATCAAATGCAGTCAGGAATGACGAGTGCTCTTGCTGAGGAATAATTTCCTTCATCTTTAAAGGAAACAGTGTGCAGGTTGGTGTTCGTCCTTGCCTATGGCACACTTATGGCCCAGACTAGAGATGCTGTTCTGATGCACACCACCTTGGACAGCCTCATGTTGGAGACGTGATCCTCTGGGCTTCTAATCCTCACTGACTGTCAGAAAATAGGCCAGGGAATAAATGTTTAATTAAGAGAGGCTTCATGAAGTCCTTAGTGTGGAGCGTCCATCTTGAAATTGTTTAATGCGGGTTCAAGGTATTTTAACCTACTGTATAGCAGAAGCATTGGCACTATAACAAAAGCATTGCTGTTGATGAAGATAAGCATTTTGGCTGAGAACTGCCATCATCCCTGAGACACTTCCACCATTTCTGTGAAGCACTAGCTAGAAATACCAGTCATTTCTCAGGAAGGGAAATGTTGGTATGTTACTCAGATACTCTATGAACCGTAATACTTAAAGGGGAGAAGGAGGGATGAACCCCATACAGAAAAGGGAGAATCGAGAAGACACTGCTCTGAGCAGCTCAGAATTAATTCTCAAAGGGAAGGAAATACAAGGCAGTTAAATGTGACGGTTTCCTGACCCACTTTGAAGCTGGGATACCTGAAAGTAGTATTCAAGTAATAGGTAGATGCAAGGTGTAAATTATGGATACAAGAATCACTATGGACTTGTTCAGTCCTGTGCGTAAACCATTCCCATTTGGAAGTCTACTATGGCACAATAGTAGAAGAGTATTCTTCATGCTGAAAAGTGTGCTTTGCTCAGAGTACTTGTAGTTTTGATAAAATGCCTAGTAATTCCCAAAATGTTCATTAATATTAAAATAAATATATTTGCAAGACTTGAGGTCACTTAACAAAGTATAGGAAAGGGTAGGTGCTGTATTTCTTCCTTTGTAAAATATTTACTACAGCTTGCATTTGTTAAAGACTGATCACCAGTTTTCTAATGGCAAAATTCATGTAAGTCAGTGCTTTGGTAGGTGCTCGTATTTTGTGGAAAGATCTATCTTCCAGATTGCTAATGAATGGTTAAGCAAATGTCTAGATAGTTAATAATTCTGCTTAATTGCCACAGATAAAGCTGCCATCTAATTTGTTGCTATTCTAAGCACTGAACACTAGAAGAATGATAAACCATGAGAAAGCCTTATGAGATGGTTGGTTAGTTGAAGTCATTGCCTGCAGTTTTATACTTTTCTCTTTCTAGCAGGTGATCCTTTTAACATTTCCCTGCTTGGCAGAAAATCAGACACATGGTTGTACCCCTTGCTGCCCCCACTTCCACTAGGCAGCTGTTTTACAAGTAATAGACCTTCCCAAGGCGCTGCGCAGCCAGGTTTCTTCCTGCTTTTAGGTATCCATAGTGCACAAGAAAAGATGTTGTGTTTTCCTGCATGCACTTACTGGAACATAAATAAGTCCACAAATGTGTGTCAGTCAAACATCTGGACTGTATGCAGCTTTTCAATGAGGATGGAAAGAAGTGCCATGCTGTGCAAAGCATGCTGCAGAGGAAGAGACTGCTGATCTAGGAAATCGGTTGATTTCATCTGGGTGCTCATCAGCAGATGCAAACTTCACTTAAGGCTTAAATGATTTGGGGAAGAAAGCTTTTTTGCAGATGATGGAATGAATGAAGAAACAACATGTAACACAGAAACCTGACTACTACTCTGTTAGTCCTACAGCAGGACAGGCCTCAGTTGTAAGCAGGCTTAACAAAATTGTCATGTTCAGTTGACAAGTAAAATCCCAGGTCTCTCTATCCGGGACCAAACACAAGCATTCAGGGTAAATACCAAGAAAAATGTTAGGTTTCTGCTTACCAAATTAAGGATAAATCCTGTGCCATGCAGTATAGGGGGACTCAGTTCATGCTCAGGATGTTTTTGTGAGTTAATTGCCTTTACCTGGGAGTTAATGAAAAAGAGGTTCATAGGTTTTTCAACCGTACGTGCCATTAAGCTGTCTGGAGACAGTTATGGCCTTTTTCAAATCTGCATCCTTCTGACAGTAGTAAATTCCTGTGTCACCACTCAGGAGCAAGTAGACAACAGCGGTGAAAAATTATGCTAATGAATTCCAATAACCTGTCCCTTTTTATGAGGGTGCTTATGCATAAGATTCTGAATCCTAAGTGTTATATTACCTTGTACAGTTTTTCATTGGTAAACTATAGCAAACTAAGTGGAGCTAGCAGTTAAATACAGCTTTATAGTCCTGAAGAGGCCCTTTAGAACAAAGTGAAGTATATGGATGAAATTGTTAAAGCGTTAGATAAGGTTCTCGGGTTACCATGGTTACTTGAAAATTTTGCATTGTATCATAGATTAGGATGCATGGGATGAAGTAGCCAAAACAACTAGAAAGTCCAATGCATATAAACTACATTTCCAAACCACATAGTGTTGCCAAATAGAAAGACAAATAGCTCAGGATATTGGCTGCTGACGAATCTATGAATCAATAAAGCGAGACCTGAAGGAGGTTTAGAATGTATGGGATTTGCAATTCTGCGTTATTTTGGAGTTACAATCTTAATTTTTAAAGACAAATGAAGACAAAGAATAAAATTAAAATCCTCAGTAATGTAAGGAGTGGAATGATTTTCCACAAGCTCTTTCTGGTATTGAAATCAGACATTTGGCTTTGAGACCTTCAACAAAGAAGGTTGATGAAACATGGATAATACGTTTTGTGCACTTAGGCTGGCAGTAGCACTTACACTGGAAGCAGTTTATTCCCATGGAAACCTATTTGCATTTGGGCCAGAAGTGACTTTTTTTCCCCCTCTGTTAGAGCTGTTGATGTTTTAGCATAATATAATTGCTGTATATTGACAGCAGATTTGAAAAGTATTTTTTAAATGTTGAGTAGCTGAGCATATGTAGAATGGAGATGTAGTCTGTGCAGATTTTCTATGTAGGATGGAGGCATGAAAAATGCCGGAAGCTTTTGATCCTCTGTTATTTATCCCTAACAGAAAGAAGAAAAAAATTAATTATAATATGTTTCTCCCAAACATTTTTTTTTAACAGGTGACAAAAGAACTGAAACAGTACGACAATAAAATCATAGAGTGCAAGTTTGAGAACAACAGCTGGGTCTTCATGAGACAGAGAATAGACAAAAGCTTTCCAAATGCCTACAGTACTGCTATGGGTGAGTAGATTGGTTTGCTTTGAAAGTTTTTCAGGCTCAGGTTTTAGGTTTTCACTCTGTTCTAGTTTAAGGAGGAAAGGCACTCTGTGTTCTCATTTTTTAGTTTGACTCCTGACTTCTCTAACTTATTATACTACTGCCTCATCTTGAAAATGCTTATGTCATGTTTAACTTTTATATAGCAGGAATCCTTGGGCTTCAGGTTTATTTGATGAAGTCAGTTAAACAAATACTCTGATGCAGTATTTAACAGATTATGCAGAATCAACTGCCTAAGTCTTTGCAGAACTACAAACACTTGTGCCAAGAGACCCTAAATGGCAAGGCATGCCTTTTAAGTGAGACCCTGGGAAGGTTTTATTTATGATAGCTTTGCAACAGCAGTTGCTGTGTTGGCTTGTTGGGAGGTAATGCAAACTGGCACACTATGAGTTGAATTTATTGAACAAGAAATCCTTTATAATTTCACCTCTCTTCAAAACACCAAAATCATTATTTGGCAGATGAGCTAGAAAATTAATAGGGGAAAATGTCATCTTAAGTTTCTACAGTAGTTGTACAAACAAATGAAAGGAGGGAGTATATCCCTGCAGAATTGTGAGACTTTTATGTTTCTCTACCAAAAAACATTTTGCCAATTACTGTGAATTAAATGATGTTGTTTACTTTCAGGTGAAGTATAGCAGTTTGAATTAAATGTGTGTGAGGCTGAATAACAATAGTCACGTTTGAACTGACTTATTAAGTGCCAAAATGAAGTTAAATCAAATTTAAGACCATGCTGTTTACCCGGGCATACATAGATGATGTAGGATTTTCTCTGAACTGTTCTACTTGTATTTCTGCCTGAGCAGTGAGATTTTTTTGAATAAAAACCAAAAAATGTGGTCATTTTGTCAGAAGATAATAAATCTGTTGGTGCCTTAGGGAACCAGCACAGAACGTAGCTGAAATATTTGCCAAGCAGTCCTGTCAGGGAAGAGGAATGGGCCACAAAAGTCATACAAGTACAACCACATTTCTTCGTCACCATGACCTAAATTTCTCTTTTCTGTTTCACCTTAATGTTTCAGTAGTAAGTTTTCCTTGGAGTTTTCTTTGAGGAATAGCATATTCTTCTTTCCTTTCTTCATAACAGCATATGTAGTTGCCCTTTTCTTCTTCTCATGTTCTCCATTTGTAGAGCAGTTGTATAGTTGTGTTATACTTGACCTTTCTTTTTCCCCACCAAACCATAATGAACTTCCTAAAAATAAAATTAAAATTAAATGCTACAGGAAGAACTGTTTTGTAAAAAATATTTCAAGTTTTTCATGGGAATTTTCAGAACAGAAAGTTTTCTTTTGGCTTTAAATTTTCACTTTTGCCCATTTTTCAGAATCTCCACAAGTTGTACTTTCTCATTTAAGACTTACATTGTCTTCTCCTCTGGATCTTTCCTCCTCTGCTTTCTTTTGATGAAAAATACTGTTTGTTTATCCTTATGGTTGAAATAGCAGCAAACTAAGTACCTGTCTCCAACTTGCTTTTGGACTTTGATACCTTTGAAATTGTGGACTTTTTGAGTGATTAAGCTAGGACAGCCCTTAAAAGTTGATGCGGAGTTATACTATTGTGGCACAAATTCTGTTCTTAAACTGGTGATAATCATAATGCTTTCCAACTGCCGAAGTCATGTACAGTGCAACTTTTAAAGCACCTTTTCACCAAAGAAATAAACAAGATTAAAAAAGGGCCAGGAAGGTGTTTTGTTAATTGTAAAGTAATGCTTTGAACAGTTCTAGAATTCTGCAGGAAAGAAAGGAGGTTTTTTAAGAGTGATTGTTATTTGTAACAATGCTCCATTACAAGTACATTCTAAGGAGTCTTAATATTGTTTAGTACTCTGGGGGATCAGTGGGTCGTTTTGCATGGAAATTGCGTCCATACTGAGGCCAATCCATACATGCATAATAAATTATCCTCTAATAATTTTGTACTTACTTCCAAGGTAGTTGTAAGATTCCTACTTCATTTCTTGCTCTTTATTTTTTCCCTCCTCCTTAAGTCTCTGGGGAGGATTAATTAGAAGAGTGTAAAGTTACATAGGGAAAGTGCTAAAAATATTTAATTTGTTTTGAGAGAAGTAAGCCTTTTTATTTGTTCCGTAAAGTCGTGTGGGCCTTTACTTACAAGCTACAACCTGGGTAGTCATGTTAAGTAATCCAAGTGTGCTTGTACATGCATGTCTTAACCACCATGCAACACTCTAGGCTTTCCTCTGTCATGCAGTACACATGTAAGCTCGCTTGTTGTCAAGTCTTTCTGCCATATGAAGGTATATGGGTTAAAAAAGCCATACTATGCATTGTGGGTTTATGGTATTGATGGTACTTAGTGGTGAAGAAATGTTAACCTTAATTCAGAGGTTTTCAGCATCAGGCCAATCTTGGTTCTTGCTGTTAGGATTCAATGAGCGTTTTAAAGCCATGTCTCACGAGGCCTTCATTGCTGTTGCTTGCCTCAGTACGATGTCAGTTCTTGGTGTTTTTATAGTTGCCCCCTGAAGCCTACACACACACATGCCTTTTGTTTGCTTTATAAAGAGAGATTCCATGACATAGGGGCCCACTACACACTTTGCTCTCTGAGGGGCAGAGCAGGGACATTTGGCTCCTGACGCAACCATCTCTTGAAAGTCCACCTTTAAGGCTGAATACTTGAGCCAAATTATGTTATTTATTTTGCAAAGAGGGGATGAAACTATTGAAGTGCCTACTGCAAAAACTCGGTTTAGTGACTTGCAATCATGTTCTTTGTTCCCAGCTGTATGCAACAGCATCCAGAATCCAGTCACAAAGGAGATGCTGTTTGAGTTCATTGACAGATGTGCAGCAGCTTCTCAAGGACAGACACGGAAACACCACCTCGATCCCGACACTGAACTCATGCCACCCCCACCACCCAAAAGGCCACGTACCATACCATAAGGCCTTGATCTCAGCAGATAGTGTTTACAGTTCTGCAGAAGGAGAAACACAAGTGTGAAGGCTGGAAGAGAAAATCTGAATTGCTGTAAATACTTGGGTATGGGGTTTTGAGTTTAGAGGGGTTTGAGTGGTTTTTTTCCTCCCAAATTCCACATACAAATGGACATTGTTTTTTCACTGATAAATTCAACCTTACCATGTGGTATTTGAAGATAAATTTTCCAAAGGTCTAGACAAAAACAGTGCAGTGAAGTCAATGGAAAGCTGCCTTGTTTATATATGGATCTCTTTTCACCTTTAATTCATAATGTCAGCAATCTGAAACTGAGAAGACATTGGGATGCTTTACTTTTTAGAGGCTGTGCTTAAAAAAAAGAAAAAAAAAAAGCAGAAGTGTTTCTTTATTATTGTTGTTTAACTGCTTGCAGTTTGTCACCCATAGTATAACTGATCATGGTTTCCCTGCGTTTCTCAGACTTGTGTTTAACAGCGAACAGCAGTGTTGTTTGTGCTTTATGTTGGTTCAAAACTAAACCAGCTTAGATTTCACTAATTTCAAAATTAGCTGGGGTTTTGTTGTTGAAATACAAAAAATGTGAATCCTTGTAAATAGCATCACTTTGAAAGACGATGTGCTGGGTGTTTGGTTTTCCCCCCCAGTTTGAACCTAACACACCGTAAGTATAATGGGCTGATTTTAGCTTTGCCTTCGTAAGTTTACCTGTAGATAAGGAATACACCAAATCCTTGGTATTAAGGTCTCTGTTAGGAGACTGTAGTACAGGGCTTATTTCTCCACAGTGATACCATTGTAAATATTACTAAAAAGCGCATATCACTGTGATATGCAAGAGTAATGATCAGTGCTAATCATAATGTCTTAGTTCCAGGCACAAAATGGCAAAAGAAATGCCAGACAATGCCTGTGTGAAACTATCAGAGAAGGTAGTTTCAGTAGGACAGAACCACATTGGGCAGAAATGATCCTGGTTTAGGTAATTGCAGGGTAAAAATAAGCCATTTAGGGGGTGGATGAGTGTCCCAGGAAGCAGGATGCTCATTTCCAAAGGTGGGGTTGGCTGTCCTGTGGCACCGTGCTCATCCTCTGGCTGGCTTTCTTTCATACCAGATGAAGTAGCACATGAATGTCCAGACTGCTGTTGTTGCAGCACACTTGCAGATGTTCGGAATATTCATCCTGAGAAGCTGCATTCTGGGTGTCAAAGGGAGGAGTTATTCTGAGCCTAGGATTAATTGGAAACCAAATGCAGATTCTAAAGTTTACTGTGCATTTATCAAGCAGGGGTCGAATTGGCTCTTCCTCTAGTTTACTTAGTGTGAGTCTTCCGTTCATTCAGCAATCTGATAAGTGAAGCTCATAAAGTTGTTGTAACCGCATTTCTGGTTCAGTGAGCTTTAATGTTAGTAAGAAAAGTAAGCTCCTGCTTTTTTTTTTTTTTTTTTTTTTTTTAGTCTTTTCTATGTGGAAGCTTTATGAGTGTGCGTTGTGGTGGCTTCTCTAGTTGTTTCAACCTGTTGTATAAATACACACAGCATCATCTAGATGACGTTGTTAGCATCTCTTTCTGGGGTATTCCATACATGTTTTAGGGAACTGAAGGAGTTATGTAAGTTACTTTTTATACTATGGTAAAACTTGAGGGGAAAATAATGTATTCATCAAAAAAAGTCATTTTTTTCAACTGTACATAGTTTCTGCATATTATCTATAGAAAAGGTATAATTATCACCTATGCAAGGGCACAAAGTTATATCCTAAGAAGAGCCTTATGAGTTTGATGTGAAAACCTATGCAGCCTCTGTGCATCTGGCATCAAAACACACAGTTAATTATTTCTTCACTCAGTATAAATAATTTCTCCAGATTATACTTGTCATTGAGATTGTCATAACATACACTTCATCACTGATCTTCATGGTTCTATGGCAGTTGCAATGTGTGTGATGATTACAGCCTTCTCCGTGAGGTTAGGACATTTCATTCTTGTAAGGATGCGTCCAGGTTATTTCCATCTTCCTCCTTTCCAGCTCTTGCATCTTGTATTTCAACAAGACCTAGCTCTTCCACTTCAGAGCTGTAGCACCACAGGCTGCCTTTCACATGCATTCCACAAAGCCCATGGATGTGTTGTGGCCCTTGTATTTTTGATAGTGTGTTTTTTTTTCCCACTGTCAGCTTAAACTGGATATTTTGAAAGAATAATGACTCTGAGAAGGTGTAGAGCTCCACATTAATATTTGATTGTTGAACTCTTCTTGCACTATGACCTGTAGCTTTTTAGAGAGGTCAGTTGCCTTTGCTTTTCTGGAAAAGGAAGCTACTGAGGAAGGGTTGAATGAAGAACCTGATGAAAACAAATAGAATTTCACTTGGTCCAGATGGGTTTAATCTGTGAGAAATGCAAACCTCCTCTCTCTGCTACTAGATGTTCAAGAGGTTGAAGCTAAGAGGCAAAGAAGAGTCTGTACCAGGAGAATAATGATGATAAAAAAAACCAGCCTAACTTGTCTGTTCTTTGCTGTACAGCATGAATCCATCCACTGTTTTGTCATTTGTTAAATATACAGTTAAAATTTGGTTTCAGTGGAGTTTCCAGAAAATGTAAGTACATTCCTCTACAAACTGTGTATGAAGTATTTTAATAAAATCAATGGTTTAAAATACTTTTCCTAAGGATGTGTTTGGTTTTGATGTCTGTGCTTTCCTGGTGCCAGTGCAAACACAAGTTTACTGTGGTAGTATTGCTGTTTAGTCCTCCAAGAAGGTTTATCTGTGTTCTTCAGAGGTTGGTGGCTTTTCTGTCAGGTAGGAACACCCCCGCCTGGAAGTGGCCGTGATCCATTATGCCATTCTTAAGTACAATTTGCTCTTCCTGCGGCCAGAACCAGAAAGGACCCAAATGGTGCTTGGAGCACATATTTTATGGCAGGCTGACATTACGTAGTTTATCCATTCAATGTTAAGTGCAGTTGCATAAAAAATTGTGCAAGAGGTCTGCGTGGGTCTTCCATGACCGTTTATCATGCAGCATGACCCTAAAGCTGGTAATTCACCTACTTGGACTGACTCCTGGACTTGTATTATAATAAGGCAGTTTCCTTTTTCAGGTTGCAGCTGTCTGGAGTCAGGAACTAAAAAGCCCATCTTGATTTTTGAAATGTCCTTCTAGTTAAGATCCTGCCTTCACTGCTGCTATGTTCCTGTTACATGTGCAGTTCTTGTGGTGCTTTCCTTGACCATGTCTGGTTTTCTAGTGTTTGAGTGTGAATGTCAAACCAGATCTGGCACTTGAGCACACCTGGAGAAGTATGATAACTTCTCTAGCCCCTACTTGGTGCTCCCCTCCATGCATTAAGGAAGCAGGTTGATACACCCAACCATCACATCACACTGTGTAGTTTGTGTTGGCTTGTTTGTTCACTGAAGCAGTCATTCAGGATCCCTGCTTCTCGGTTTTGTGCCTAATAGGTGTGACTTTGTATTTGCATAATATATAGCTGTACACATCAAAATATTCACGAAGGCATTGGCACAGCTAGCTTATTTCCTAGGGTTTATCTGTAGTCAATATAGAGAGAATGAAAGCACAAGTCCAGCTTGTTCCTCCTGCACCTCTCCTGCAGACGTCTGCCTGTCCCTTCACTGTTTCCTCTCAACTCTTTTTCAGTTGATAGAATGTGTTTCATTTTATGTTACTCCACTGTGTTATTGTGAGCACAGTGTTAAATATTTTTATTGAGAGTAAATTTCACAGCATCAAAATTCTTGCAGTGGTCGATTAAATTTATGATCTCATTAAAAGTATCCAATTAGCTGGTCAAGAGCTATTTATTTTCCATAGATTATATTGCATACCTTGGGACATCTAATCAAATCCTAAATCTAAGCAGTTCTGTTAACCTGCTTGACAGTAACATTTGGATGAAACACCTTAAATGGTCAGATTGTTTCTGTCCGCCTCATTTCATAAGGTTTGCTTTTGCCTTGCCTGAGGACCAGTTCCAAGATTCACAAGTGCTACAGGGTATAGATTTCACCTCTATCCCTTTGTTTCCAGTGTCAGATTTCTGCCATCTCTGCTTACAGCACAGCTCCACAAGCTTGCATTCCTCTGTTACACCTACCTACTTGCATTATGAGTTGTCCTGCCATCAGATGTGAGACTGAGAAGCCTGTGCCCCAAGACTGACCCTCTGCTTGTGTTCCTTGATGGCGGTGCTCCACTCCAAGCCTGTGTGCTCATTCCCGTATGACAGCAGCCTTGACGACTGATGGGATAGGGCAGTACCGTTCTGGTAAGTCTTGCTTGCACAGGGAAATGGAAGCAGCACCAACCAGCTGCGACAATATTCATCATATGAGCAAGGAGCCTTTTCCACCTCCCTCCCACCCTCATGAACTCATCTCCCTATTTTATGTACAAAGGTAAATTGTACTCTTTGCACTGAGATCTGGACCAATTAGTTAATGTTTGCAGTGGGAATATTGGTTAGTGCTTTTTCTGCTTCCCTGGTGAGAATCTGCCAAGCTTCCCTACAAGCCAGAGTCCCTGTTGAGCTGCAGAGGTCTGTAGGGCCGAGGCTGGAGGTTGATTGAGACATTTACAAAACAGTTTTCCCTCAGTCGGGGCTCATTTTAATCTGGTTTATTTCAATTCATAGTCAGCAGTAGGGGGGTACATGAGTACATTGTAACTAGTACTGGTATGAGAACTTACCAGTGATGCTGGTGCGTATAGAAGTATAAAAATGTGAAAGACAGTGAACTTGGTGAGGGAACAATAATAATTTTTAGAAAGCACTGGATAAAATATTAAACATTCTTTAATAAAATGAAATTATATCAAATCGACTCCCATGACAGGAATTCATTTAATCAGAAATACTTCTCATGTCCCCTTTCTCCCTTCTCCTCCTCCCTCAGTATCTTTGTGTCTGCAGAAAGCACACAAATTGGGTTCAGGAGCACACATCTGTGATGTTTTAAGAAAATGAAATTTTTAGTAACTCTTAACAGAGAGCTTCCTCTTCTGTGAGTAGGCGATAAGGTTAACATGTCAAATAGGTCTGTGTAAACACCAAAGATGGAATGCTGGAGGAACGGTATTTTGTTATTACAAAAAATATACTTCAAAGAGTTTCTGAGTTAATTTGATCATCAAAAGCATGGGAAGCTTTACTCAAAAGGGTAAAAATTCCGTTCAAAAAGATAGAATGGTTTGAGAGAAAAAAGCCTGAGTACAGATTTCCATAGGCAGACTGTGCTGTGAGTCTGGGAGGGGACACCAAGTGTTTCCGTGGCCTGCAAGTCAGCAGTGGGTTATAATGACAGCAACTGAGGACCAGGCAGGAGTACAGAGGTGACTGTATAGATGCTACAAGTTTGGCTTTGTGGAAGAAAGGGCATGAAAGGCAGCCAGAACTGGTATCTCCTGTGCCACAGGGGAAGGGAAGAGGTAAAAATTATGGTGAGGTGGTGCTCAGAATGGGGAGCTCTAGTGGAGAGATCAGAGGAAAGCAGACATCAGTGGTGCCAAGAAAAGAGATTATCTAGAAAAAGATGATGGTGACTGGAAATGGCAGAACAAGTGAACGCAGCAGGGGCTAGCATGAGGATTGAGGACGTACCCTTCAGCCACAGACTCGGACAGGCTGCCTCTCAAGAGGACCAGTAGCAATGAGGTAGGTCCAAGAGCCAAAGTGTATGGGCTGAGGTCCTAAAGGAGCAGAGGAACAGGTAAGCGTTTCTCTTTTCCTAGCAGTTATGCTGTTTCTGAGCTCTGAAAGCTCCGGGGTACAATTATATGCTCAGCAATGTGTAGGCTCCCAGATCAATGGGAGCAGCAGGAATGTAAGACACATCCCTGCATCACAGCGCAGGAGCATGGGGACACTTTTTGAGCTCTTTTTAGGTTAATCAGTGCTGTACAAAGCCATATGCAGTGCTGGAGCACCAAGGGAGCTCCCAGTTGCAGATGTTACTATTGCAGCAGCTGGGTAGGATGCCCTTGGCTTTCCTACCACCTGCTCTGTTAGCAAACTGCGTGGGTATAGCAAATCAGGCCCTCAGTAGGGTGCCATATGGGGCCAGGCATTGTACTCTCCACTTTCGTCTTGCCTCATCCTGCCAATAGGAACACGCGCATTTTACCAGCATACGTGTTAATTTAAGCTGAAGGACTGAGCAGATGCCAGGGCTGGAGAGGTAAAAGAATCAATTCCAGACAGCTGCCTCTGCCCAGCCCTGTTCTGATGAGCTCCACAGTAAGAAGCCCCACAACTGGGCCACATATGTGGCAGTGTAGTATTTCCATTCAAGTGGAGTGTGAGCAAAGCAGGTTTGCTGAGAGCCCTGGCAATACAGGGATGAGGGGATAGATCCGAGTGGCGCAGCAAGTGTGCAAAACCAGAACATGTCTCTCTCCATGGTAAATGAGGTAAGATAAGAATATTACTTGTAATGAGGTAAGATAAGAATAGAAGAACAATCTTAGTTTGAATTCCCCTTGTCAGTTTGCTTGGCAGTCAGAGCTGTTTCATTGAGTATTTTAGTACTTACTATCTTCTCCTTTGCTTCAGTTTATAGACGATCATATGCAAAATCTTTTTAATGATGAATTCTGGTTTGACTATGTGGAGGTTTGAGACCATGAAATAACTGCTCAGAAAGCACCGAAGAGCAAAAAAAAGTCTCTTTTCTCCATCAGGCAGTGAAAAACTCACATCTCTGAATGGTTTTCTGGTCTTTAAAGCAGTGGGTTCCCAGAATAATTTATTTTCTCCTGCCATGACAAGTTTGTTCTTTAAAAAGGAAAGATTTTGTATGTTACTGTTGGGCTGAGAAATCAGCCATCTGAAATCAATGATAGTTCTACTGCCAGGTAATATTTAACCACGTGTGAGCGAGTGACCCGCTGGTATTCTGCAAAAATCATCTGTGGCAGGTAAATGCTGAAGTTTGAAGCAGTCGTATTTGGCTTTGTGCTTTTCACCATTTGCTGCTTGCATCAAAGCTGGGTGTTTTGTCCCAGCCAGTTTGACTAGCGGCTGGCCATTCACTTTCTCTTACAAACATCAAGTGGAAAGCCACAGCCTCCTTTGGTCCTGGTGTCCTGGCCAAGTCATTTCTCTAAAGTGGGTGTAGTTAAATGAGGATTGTGTTTTCCAGCTGCTGAGGCTAGTCCACATGTTGGAAGTGGTGCTGGACTCTTCCTCAGCGTGGGGTGAGCTGCCTGATGCAGCCTCCCAGGCGCAGTGAGAGGAGTGGGGCTGTGCTAGGGAAAAATCACAGAATCAGAGACTAGTTTGGGCTGGAAGGGGCTGTCAAAGGTCACATAGTCCAACCCCCAAATGGCTGGTGTTGCACGTTCCTTCCCTCAAATATCTGAAACAAGCCTTTTGGCATCTGTACCCAGCCCAATCCACTCCAGCATTAGTAGCAGAAGTAAAAAATGGTTTGAGACTGTGATCAACCCTCCCTTCCTGAGGCCAGTCTCATACTGCTGGCTCTGCAGCAAAGATCTTGCTCTGTGTTCCCTAAATCCCTGGCACCAGTTGGGAGGATGGAGAAGGCATGCACTGCTATTTCTCCAGCACTATAGCTGCAGGTGGGCAGGCTTACCACCTCCCTTTTCCTGAGAGGGAAAGCCCAAGAGGCTGGGGTGACAATGAACTTGGGGCAGTGCAAGGGCTGGAGAGCCTGGATACGGCCCTTCCCCCAAAGTGCTGCTCCCTCCCTAAGCTTGGCTGTTTGCAGCATGGCCTCACAAGAGTGCTGGCCCGTAGAAGTGAACTGAGATAACATAGATACTGATAGGCTTGTCCATGCTTCCCCACCGCACAGCTTTTCCTCACTCAGCTTGGTAATGCTATTCATTTCCCCAGCCCAGGGCTCAAGGCTTTACAGAAGATAGACATCGGTGTCTGAAAGGGATGCTTTGGTCTGATGGGTGGTAAGACACCCCTTTTTCTTTCCCCCAAGGGTCCCACTTAATCAGCAGAGAAGACAGGTTGATCCCAGGGCAACAAGGGAGGATGTTTAGCTCCAGGGAGAGAGGCCAAGCGCATGGCTGAAGCATCCTAATGAGTGGAAATGGGCCAGCGGTCCATGAGAAATGAGTGTGAAAGCACACAGGTCTGAAACAAAAGGAGGTCACTATTAGCTATAGCTTTGTAGTTATTAACTCGTGTAACTCTTGTATCTCTCCAATTTACAGGAGCCACAAAACCCTTGACACAGAGTAGATGCACAAGTACTAGGTCCTTGTGTATTTGTGTATAATAACTTGTCCTTTTGGAGTCTGGCTGTGCCAGTGGGGGTTCTCGATGCTTTACAGAAAATTACAGACAGGCGCATTGAGACTTGGCCATGCTGTCCCAGAACTGCGGAGGAGCAGGGAGTGATGATGAGGCTTGCAGAAATGGAATGAGAACAGCAGCCTGTAACAATGGCATTCCTCATCATATTGACAAAGAAAAGAGTTTAACCAGTATGCCCATGTCCCTGCTGAGAACTGTGCTGCAGATAGCAAAGGTCTGGAACGTTTGCTAATGATGAGCTTCAAAGAGGAAAACCGAATAGCTCCCGCTAAGTGTAAAATGCAAGATTTACTGCATTATGTAGCCACTCCTGTTAAATTGGTAGGCAAAATTTTTTCTGAGTTCGTGGAGATTTGATAAAAATACCCATTCCCTAAAGCCAGTTGTGAGCGCAGAACAGCTCTGCTTTCACACACAGTTTCCAGAGGGAAAACAGAACAATTCCTGTACAGGCAGCTGGTTTATGAAAATTGACAGAGCGCCGCTTGTGTGGAGAGAGTTTAAAGGATGTGCAAGGGACTGGTTAGTGTGTGATGCTCAAATGCAAATCTACCAGTGAGATATTACAACTGCAAAAAGTCTCATAATTATGCTCATTTCTCGATAAGTCATTTCTGATTATGGATTCCTGCCCTCAAAGCAGCATGACTTCACTCCTAGAGTGAACTGATCTTGGTCCTTTACCCCCTCTCTCCAGTGCACATTGGCTAAAGCTGATGGACTGACAGCTGGAGAGATTGTTACCTCTTGTGATGCACCTTAGAACCATCGAATCATTTAGCTTGGAAAGGACCTTTAATATCAGTGAGTCCAACCATAAGCCTAACACTGCCAAGTCCACCACTAAACCATGTTCATGATCAGTGTATCAAATCTGAAAATACCAGTAGAAGTGTTCAAGGCCAGGTTGGATGGGGCTTTGAGCAACCTGGTCTAGTGGAAGGTGTCCCTGCCCATGGCAGGGGTGTTGGAACTAGATGGGCTTTAAGGCCCCTTCCAACAATACTATGATTCAGTGTTTGTCATGCCTGCCACCTGCTTGCAGGAGGACATTGCAAGGGAAACATGGCTGGTATGTCCTATGGACCTCCTGCCAGGCACACACCATGGCGCAGGGCAAATGCTTACAATGAAGTGAGCCCTGTGGCAATGGGTAGAGCCATGCATCTAAACAACTGTTTCTAGCTTCCCTGATTTGAAAATACCTAGTAACTTAATTTTCAAAATTGCCAGCCGTGTGTTCATGGAGTGGTTTTCCTTGCAAACCCCAGATCCTTTGTGCTATAAAAAGCATGTCAGGATGATCTGCTAACTAAATGCTGGCCTGGTAGTCTGTAAATGATGTAAATGATGGTTGGTAATGGCAGTGCAATGTCAGGATTATCCACAAACACCGTTCTACTCTTCAGTGGCAAGTCAGCTGCCTCATAGTAGGTTGAATCCAGAAAACCTTTCCTGTACTCTTCACAAATTGTGTTTTTCAGCTTTAGTAGATGTGCCTTGAAAAAGGCTTGCAGTACTTCGTGCAAATTACTTCAGCGCAGATACTGGAAGTGTTAAGACTCTTGTTTTCAAGTTCCTGGGCAGATTCTAAGTGACAATGGAACTCAATTCACATCCTAGGAGTGCCTGTTGTTCGTTAAAGGAAATGGTATCAGACATGTCACGTTGCCTCCGTGCTACCCAGCTGCAAGTAGTTTAGTGGAAAGATTCCTTTTGACATTCAGGCAAGTGATCAGTGCTATGACCCCAGCTAAAGGTGACTTACTACACAGGATTGCACCTATTCTATTAGACTATGGGATGCTAGCCAAGCCGCTTTGGATCAGACACCAGCAATTTTCTTTAACAGATATAATGAAAGGCTTTGTTCAGACTTATTCAGAAGAAAATGAACTCTGTGAAATGCGGATGATCGTATGGATGTCAGGTTACAGCACAGCAAAAGTTTTAGTGAGAAATGACTAAGATAACTTTAAAATCCTGAAGTGCGCGTGTCACAGGCTAGTCTCTTACCTAACAGAAGTCATCCCCATGACATAACAGGGAAGCACGGATATCGTTTTTCTCTTTTTGAGCAGGATGTCATGAATCAGCCTTGCCAACTGAAACACCAAACCTAGACTTATGGATGTGGACCAGAAGTTGTCCCACCACCACTGCTGTGACAAACAATGCTATTCCCAGGGCTCAAGAGGACAGGTAGCAGTGGGTGCATAAGCTCCCCCAGTGCTGTTCTATCAGCTCAGAGATGCACATACCTAAGCTCCAGCCTTGCGCACTTTTTGATGGCAACGTGGGACTTTCTTTTGGTCCTTTACAGAGAAGCACATTCAGTGTGCTGATGTTGAGCAAGGCTCAGAGAGACTGGGGACCAGCTGAAATGTAGCCAGATAATGGCTTTTAATAACGGCTTTTTTCAAGAGAAATTTTAATAAGTTACATGGAACAAACATCTGTCTGAAACAGCACTCACTGAGCTCGCACATGCACATTTTGTAAAGAAGCGAAGGCATTTCTGCTGCAGTGTGGGATAAAAGCAACTCACTCCAGTCTTGTTTGTGCTTCTGGCCGTGCTGGTGACTCAGCTAGCTGTTCATGCGCAGGTGATAATAACTCCCCTAATGCTTTTTAAAGACTCCAGGCTATTTTCAGAGTCACAGAATAGCTGAGGTTGGAAAAGACCTCTAGAGATTGTCTAGTCCAACCCCTTTAGAGGGTGTATTTGTCATTTTTTAATTGCATAATAAAAATGGAAAAGAAATTGCAGAAGAGGGATGTTTGAATTTTGTTCCTTATTAAAACAGTACAGCTAATGTATACATGGTATGTTCAGTTACATCCATCAGCCAGTCAGCAAGTCATCATCCAGAATGCCACAGTTACTTTCTAACATAAATGAACAGCTGTTGTGCAGTGTCAGGGACAGTAGCACATAAAGTGCACATAGAGCACATACAGATTAAATCTGGAAGACAGCACCTATACTAGCTCAGTGTGAATGTCCATCGTAGCTCAAAGTACTCCAAGCTGGTGACCTTTTGACATTTTTAATTAGTGTCACAAATTCATTCATTGCCAGTAATAACTAACATAGAATTCTGTGCTTCTGGAGTATCCGCTGTCCTGGGGTGACAAAGGTACAGTGGCTCACAGCCACTGGCATGGGATTATGCTCTCACTAGTTGGCTTTTGTCCTGTTTTGCAAATGGGGGAAAAAGACCAGAGGAGTTACTGCTATATGTAATGCCATTCCCATGGCAAAACCTATAGCTCCTCTCTGCTGAACTGTGGCAGTACAAGATTACCTGCTGTGACAACCCTAAACCTTCTCCTGCATTTTCCCAAGGACACAAGGACTGAAGGACACACAAATGAATAGAGCCTGCAGTAATTAGAAGATGATTTTACTAAAAATATCTCAATTCACAGCCTTATATTTAAACCACTGTAATTTCCCAAATAGGAACCCAGCCTCATTCCTGCTTATCTGTGATGCCTAAATCGTCGCCATGTCTGTCTTTCCCTAAATAGGATCATTGGAGCTTCTGGTGGCTCACAAAGATGGCCTGTTTTGTTCAGTACTGAGGAAAAATCAGTTGCTCCAGGTACAACAAACAGTCCAAAATGAAAACACAGTGAAGATGAGACCTTCTGTGTTTTGGGATAGGGTTTTGATGACCTGAAGTAAGAAAAGCTGTCACAAACAAGGTGGCTGTGAAGGCTGCTATTGAAAGGAAGATCATTTGACTAAGTTCTAGGTGTGATATTTTCAAAACGGGACTAGGGGGACCTCATGGACATCCAGTTGAGCTGGTCTAGCTTTGCTTAGTTACTCCTCTGGATAAACAGGAATTCAGCTTTGGGACATCCATGTGACTGGGTATGAATTACAGCATTTTCTATCAATGTAACTTTCTCGGCACATAGATCTTTGTTCCAAAGTGCCAGTGGGTACATAGAATGAGGTGTAAACCAAGATCCAAGGAATAAATATTCATGCTATAACTTAGGAGGACTGCAGACCAGCTTACCTGAATAAACGTTTGCAAATATCATTGTTAATTCCCTAAACTTCCTGAAATTGAAAGACAAAATGGAACTGAAGTTAACTGCTTTGATGTTTCTTAAGAAATTCTTTGGGTATTTTCTCAACTACAGTATCTGCAGATACTGCATAATTTAATATTCTTGACAACTTTACTGAGCTGCAGACTCCTCTGGTACTTGGGGTATAAATTTCACTGGCACGGTTTGGCACTGCGTAAGAACAGAGCATAATTAAACTCCCTTTCAATGTATTCCATGTGTCTGGTTCTACCTCCATTGTGCAAGTAAATCCTGTTTATATTCTGCTTTCTGATGTGCTTGAGCAGCTAATCATTCAAACAGCATTCCTACCCCCTTCAAAAAATTAATAATAGCAAAAAAGACTCCTGCTGTCCAGAGAATCAGTTAGGGTTGGTAACCTTGGTTATTGTCAATTGAGACAGGAAGCTGATCTCTGGATAAGGAAGCTTTTTGCTTGGCAGTCTGTGCTGTCAACAGAACTGGTAATAAGTCACGCGTATGAAGTGGATCAAATTTTGTTATATCAGACAAAGCTGTCAGCAACTGATAGGAGTAAGTCCTAAACTGACTGAACATCTGAACAGACTGTTTCCTCCCTCCTCTTCTCTCTCGCATAAGTATTGCATGTGAGAAGATGCTGTTTTGAAGTCCCTGAATCCTCTTGCAAAGCCTTTGATTTGCTGAATTTCTCGCCGTTCTTCCTTTTTATTTGATAACCATGTAAGAGGTTAAACTAGGACATTTGGTTGCCTCTGTGTAGCAGTCTGCATTTCAAAGGTAGATGGAAATAGGCAATAGGTTTTACTGTACCCGAGCTGTATATTAATCATCTTAATAGCTGATTTTTCTTTCAAAGTGATCACTAACAAGAGGGGTTTTTATTGTTTTAGACATGAGTGCTCATTAGAGATGAGGGGAAAATGGTAGGATCCACAGTTCCCTGTGTAAGCTGCTCTGCAAAACTCTAGTAAGACATCTAACACCTCCTCTGCTCTAATACAACTGTTACTGAAGAGGGAGGACTTGAAGAGTGACTTGCTGAGAGGGCAGTCATTGTGCCTTAGAGAGTGAGTGGTTTTTCACACACTCTGTATGGTCTCTAATTAAATGATTCTTTTAGACTCTTTTGAAATTTGGCTTTTCCAGAAAATAGAATTCATCTCCCTTCACTCCCTTCTGTAGAACTTCAGCAGTCCAGAACCTCCAGAAAACTTAGCTTGGTCAGTGTTTGTATGGCTGTAGCAATTTTACAACTTCTTCACATTCACCAAGGAGAGTGCTGTGTTGTTAAAACTGCCTTTCCTTGCTGTCTTGCCACAGGATTCACTTTCTGGAAATGGCATTGTTTGCAACAGGACAGTGGGACTTTGGAAAAGTCATTAGCACAGCCTGCCCTTCCTGAACGAGTATCCCTTTACAAGCCATCTGCTTAGCTTGGAAAAGCTTTGTTCTACACAGGTCATCTAAGGATTTGGGAGGAAAGAACAAGATCAGAATTACCCAGTTGGTACAGTGCTTTGTGCAAAGCTAACAGCCAGCCTGGACCTTCTATCAATGGCGCAGGAGCATCAGAATTGGAGACTAACTAAGAGCTAATGCAGGATGGAAATAATGTCTGCTGCACACACAGACTTTGTAGGGAGGATCGATTGTCCCGTCAGTTCACAGGGAAGCCCCAGCCACTCAGAGAAAGAAGGGCAAACCCCTGCAACAGGCAGATACATTGGACATTGTAAGAAGCAGAGGAAAATGTTTTCAGATTTTTTAACACTTGAGACTGGGATTAAAACAGTTGCATTTGCAAATAAAGGATCCTTTCTCCACAGATCTTCAGTGGTGCAGCTCAGAGAGGTGATGTCAAGTGTGCAGGAAGCTGAGAGCACAGCTAGAGTTACTGTGGAATTCTGAGGACTCAGGCCTTGATGGGGCGCATTTATCCTCTTGCACAGGATGGTGGGATTCCTCGTTAGCTCTGTCATTTCTGCTTGACCTTGTCCCCAACTCCTAAAGCATTTATTGTTCTGCTTCTCATCCTAAATATATACCAGGCTGGAACAGCAGCATTGTTTAAACTCTTCTGAGAATAATGAGAAGTGTTCCAACACCTTTATCATTATCTGCTTTTTGATGAGCCATGAACTTGTTCCCACCTTTTCTGATATTTGAGCTTAGCTTGTGCTGCCTGTTAGTAATTCCAGACATTGCAGGAAGAAATGCCCAGCCGTAGACGTATGCCTCAGTCTGAAATTAAAGCTCAATTTACTTTAATTGTCCTTGATTTTATCAAGCATACAAAATGACTGATTCCATATGCGAAAAATAAATACAGAGACAGCAGCTCAGAGATGTCTTTCTCCTTATGGTAGTGATTTTATATGGTTTTCTGGCCAGCCAAATGGTCTTTCGTTTGTTCTGGATCTGGTTAAATCTCTTTAATAAAGGCTATTTTGGTAGTGTAAGAAGCCAGCATAATTAGTGCAGAGGCACAGAATGGTTTCCCAGCACTGGCTGAACGTGGCTTGGGGTGATGATAGTTTTTGTATTACTCTGATATTATTTCAGTGTCCCCAGAAAAGGCAGGAGATTTGGAGACCTGTGCAGCTCGGATGGGTTTAATGGATGCAGCCCAGCAATTAATCTTGGCCTTGGGGTGAAGGTGACATCCTCCCACTTCCTCTGTAATCATGTGGCTGTTCTGGGCACTTCAGACTGAGCTGGAAAGATTTTCTAGAGATAACCTGAACTTTGAGGTATTGTTCTGCTCACTCTTCAACTCTGCTACTGCTATTGTTGCTGCAGAGCCCAAAAGGAAGGGGGGAAAGAAAGCAAGAAGCTGGAGGAGGTAATTGCAAGAACTGTTGTTGGTTATTTATTGCTGTATTGATTTCTGATCTTGTATCTAGGAACCCACATCACGGCCCAGGACCCATGGACAGAAGCCATGCTGCAAAGAGCTCTCAGTCTGCTCTGAGGAAGGAAGGGGACTAGGTAAAAAGCACTGGTGCCATTGAAATGACATTACCTGCCTCTTTGGCAGTCGTTCTCATCTTCTGTCACACTGTGTCAAGAGTAATGAGTGTATTTATCCTGATTTGCAGCAATGGAGGAAGAGATTGCAGGTCCTGTCTCATGCACCAGTGCAACTACTGAACAGGCAGCAGGGAGTGCCAGGAGGCTACTATTGTTCACACGGATGTGACTCGTGGCTGAAGCCTCCAGCCTCCTGTGAGTGCTCTGAAGCTGTCTGTAATATCAGCGGGAGGTATGTGTCCTACAGGATCCTAATTTACACACTCTAAATCCTCTCTAAACCAGACATCATCATTTAGGCGCATCGGTGTCTAAGGTCATTAATCTGAATATGGCTCCAAGGCTACTAGATGCTTTGCAGCTTGCGTAAAGATTTTTAGGTCTTTTATCCTCCTTGTGTCCTAGCTCAGTCTTACACTCAATTGAGTAGTTTCTGACTGTCTTAGCTAGGCAGACACCACGCGCCATTTCAGTGTCAGGGAAAAGCAGGGAGCACCACTTGCCCCGCTGTGTGGTACATGTTGAGCCCATGCAGATAGTATGTGCATGCAGAGTATGTTGTACTTCCCAGAACCACCTGGCTCAATGTCCTTTTGCAGAACAAAGTCTGGGGTGCAGCCCATGCTCTGGCAGGACCTGAGAACCCCCTGAAAAATGGAGGGAGGAAGCAGGCTCCTGGCAGCTAGGGACTTCATGGGTCTGGACACTGTCCTTCCCCCAAGCGCCCCAGACCTGAGGAGGGAGCAATGTGATAAGTACCTGTGGTGGCATCAGGCCGCCATCTGGGCGCCCTCCTTCTTCAGGGCCTCCCGGTCAGTTGGCCTGATCTGGGCCATGATGTAATAGCAGAAGTGGCCAACGGGACAGATGGTGGCTGCTGCCCGCCAAAAAACTCATCCGACCCACACACTGCTCCGCTGCAGCTTGGGAAACAGGCCAGGGCTGCCACACTGCTCCCGCTGGGCACTGAACGGCACTGGCCTCACACTCGGGATCAGCCCATCTCCTCTACAGAGCACTGAAAGTCTTTAGTTAGCTGCCCGTGGAGAAGCTTCCTCTCCCAGACAGTTTCAGACAGGATGCTTTTCCACTTACTAAAGATGTAAAGATCATGTCTTCATTTATCGCAGACTGTCCTAGTTCCTTTGAATGCTGAGGACCTCTATCAGACTGCGCCAGAACAGGATGTGTCTTCTTAGTTTCTTCTCAATTCTAGGAGAGAGGTGATGTTATTTTGCTAGGAATTGATACTTTTTTTTTTAATTTCTTTTGTGTGAAGAGAAGGAAATAATCTAAGACAGGGTTTTTTAAAAAAGTTTGGAGTACATGAATTACCTCTTTTACCTTCCTTGTTTTTTATAGCTTTGACATAAGACATATGATTCAGTTTGCATTAAAGCAGAAATAAGCTTCTTTTGCTCCTACACATTTCTTTAAAAGCCTGTACATTCTGCTTTTGATATTTTCCGACCAGCTGATTTCTGAAGGGAATATGGCTGCCTGTGACTTGTAGAAAGTGTAGCTTCCAAAGCTTCAGAACAAATCTAATCCATTTTATGTGTGCATATGTCTGTGTGCATGCATGCAAGTGTGCATTTGTATATAAAAAGCTAACTGGAATGTCAGTGTACACAGGGTATCTGTAATAATTTAGTTATTCCCAATTTCCTCTTTCCTCTTGCATTTTGTGCACTCTTTTCAGTCTCTTCGATTTGAAACTTGTGGAAAACTTTACAAACGAGAAGTCTTATGAGGTTTGTCCCAGTCAGGGGAATGCTGTGTATGTGAGGCAGTGGTCACAGTTCTTAGAGGAGTTTTCCTTACAGATACATTTATTTGGATTTGTGCATGCACCAGAAATACCCTCCGGTATGCTTTGTGGGATGTATCACCCTTTCGATATCTCTAACTTAATCTGAAAAAGAAGGCCAGACTGATTCCCCAACTCGTGCAATTTGCAGCCATGCAATGCCAGGAGACTGAAGGCGCCCAGTTTAGAATCATAGAATCATAGAACAGTTAGGGTTGGAAAGGACCTTAAGATCATCTAGTTCCAACCCCCCTGCCATGGG